>CANNZV010003411.1:0-19488 GCA_947561585.1 Caprella mutica
AATATGCTTCGAAACGATATCCACTTGCATCCAATAAATAAATAAATTAAAATTGAAAACCTTTACTTCAATGATATAACGTACTGTACGTTTAGATGCATATCAATTTGATTAATGTTACATAATGTTATATATAAATTAAATGGGAAGAAATGAAGTGACGTGTCCGGGTATCGTTCGTGGGTCCAACCGTCGTCGTGCCTGTAGCTCTGTCACTTTGCCACCGTGGATGCATTTGACTAAAAAAAATTTTGATATTAAACTACCCGGAGATACTTGAAGATATTTTAAAGTGAATAGAACAATATATGCAAGCACCGCTTTTATAACCAAAATCACAACTTATTGTTATTACAAATAGTAATGAATTGGTCATATTTTTATAAAATTGTAACTCCTTAAAAATTTGGTTCTCTATGAGTTCAAATTAAAGAAAATGTTTTGAGGCCACGACTTAGAATAAAGATGAAAGCTCTGTGATGAAAGTTCAAAGTAATGAATGCATTAATTAAAATTTGACCATAGATTAACTCTCACTCAGTAAATATAGGTCATAATAGTTGAGTAATTACTTTGATATTTTGACTTATATAATTGTATTTCATTGAACAATCAGGAATTTTGTGCTCTGTGAAATATTTTTAGCAATAGGGTATATGTTCCAAGTTATTAATAGGGTCTATATTTTTTTGAACACGTGATAAAGGAAAATATAATCATTATTATTTAACCACTATTTAATTAGTAACATAATAGCTGAAGGTATGATACCATTTGAAATAAAAGTTAAATAATAGTTATTATATATAGATTTATTGAGTCCGATTATCACTTTAAGTTTGATGATCTATAATGTGAATCACTGAATTTTAATCGTCTCATTTGCAGCTTTTGGCACTAGGTGAAAGCTCAAGTTATCGGATATGGGGTTCTGCATTTTACGTAGAAAAATTATTTATGTATTAATTTCTATTTCTAAAATTGTATTTTACGTACTGGTATCATGGATTCCAATTTAGGTAAGAATTTAATAATGATAATTATTATATTTATTTCTTACATATTCGAAAATGTGGAACCGTCCGATAACAGAGAATTTACTCTAAAATGGAACATGTTAAATAGCCCACCAACTTTTAATTATTGACGTTAAGTAGAGGTTTAACCAGAGGCAATGTCGCTGACGTCAAAAGGAAATGAAATACAAGGGACTGGAAGAAGCAGTCAGAAAAGAAAGTGGCTAGATGGACAAAGTCACGAAGCTCATGGATGCTGAAAAGCTACTCCGTGAATGCTGTCACTTACCTAGTAATGTGGCTGCACTCAAGGATGGAAGAGGGAAATGAAGAGGAGAGGTGATAGTAAATGAAATCTACGAGCCTACCTAACACAAAATCTAAGACCTCGTACGTAATTGTAGAGCGCTATCCTCTTAAACTGCATGGAGAGTTAAAAACGCTATATACATGGTAAACATAAAATAGACAATACATAATCAAAACTACAACAGTTTGGACGCCACATCCTTCTCTTCTATTCACCAATGACAGCTTCAGAAGCCCCTCCGGGCTTTTTTACAATAAGCAGTTTAGATAGATTCATCACATTAAAAGCCATCGAAAAATCACTTGATTGGTTATCCATTTCGTTTTCACGGTACTGGAGGAACACTGTGCAACAACCGATGTTCCAGTATCGCTTACTTTTCGTTGATCCAGTTCACAATCGCACTAGCGTGCCAATGCTCAATCGTAAATTTACAACTGCCGTAGTCCCCTATAAGTGTATTAATTATTGGGAATAGTTTAAAGGGAGTACTACGTATGTTATATAGAAAGCTACAATCCAATTGAATAGAAATTATTCTTACATTTCTATACGTATTATAAAACAGGAAGATTAGAAAATGAATTTCCAAATTTGAAACGATTTTTTAAAACTACGTATCTGTTTTCGCACTTCTGGTCGAAGTATAAATTCATATATCGTTTGGAAACAGACATGCCGACGTCAAGATGATGCTGTTAAAACCATGAATCGGTTTTCGTGTTTCTACTCGAAGTGTAAATTCAGATATCATTTAGAAACAGACATTCCAATATCTACTATGAGTCGAAATGGTTGCTATGTCGATACCCACCGTTAGCGCTACGAATTCGACAGCAAACGGCATCGAATCGACATTCATATGTTTGTTGGGTATGGTGCACATTCATTTGTCTTCAGATACTAAATTAGTAAGTCAGAAGTAGAATATGAATTTTAGAGTTTTGAATTTAAAAATTATATAAAATTAAAAATACGCTATCAAATTTGATGCAGCTTGCAGAAAAATTGTATTACATTATCCTCGTTGATAAAAGCAATAAAAAAATTTGCTTGGAGCGGACCTTTAAAATCAATTGAGATTTCCAAAAAAATTTGTTAGGAAATTATATTTCACTAATCGAGGTTCTAATTTAATCCTCTTTATTGATTTGGGGTGGAGTTAGTTTGATATTTTGGACCTTTCCTAGATTCACTTTTAAGATACAATGATCTTGCAATTATATTACGAAACTGAGGAACTCCCCCGATTTTTCGTACGATCCACTAATTGTGAATCATTTTGTACCTTAATCCTGGTTGCATAGTATTTATTTACCTAAAAGTAGATTTTTCTTGATTACTAAAAACTAATCTCTGACTTATATTGAAAATGGTAAGTTTTATAATTAGCTAGACCTCTAGGTAGCCTGGTAGGTATACTAGCTACTACTTAAAGTAGGTATTTATTAAAAAATAAAAAGGATTATTTTGTTTGTTAAAATTATTCCCCTTCTTTCTGGGATTGGATTATAAATTATTTATCATTCTGTTTGTTCAACACATACTGCTAATTTTATTCTCGCTTCTATTATTGGAGTGAAATTGTGAATGAGTTTTACCATTCATGCCTCATGGCCAGCGGTCCAGCAGCAGAGCCTGAGCCAGTTTGCAGAATATGGAAATTTTTTCCAAGACTCTGCGGTAGTTTTTGATTGAAATTTAGAAATTGGTGATCTCTGGGGGTCTGAGGGAGAGAGATCATGAATGAATTCCTATGTTATAATGTTACCATTAATTTTGCTGTGGGAGATTTTTAATCAATTCCTATGTTACCTCCATTAATTTAGCTGCGGATGTTCTTAGACTCATAGTTTATTTTGAATCTCTAACAGATTTACTTGTCAATCAGAAGTTATTTTTCCACCCTGCCGCCAGTCTGCAGAATATGGAACATTTTTCAAAGACTCTCTGTGTGAGTTTTTGATTGAATTTTTAGAAATTGGAGATCTCTGCGGGAGATCTTGAATTAATTCCTGTTACCATTAATTTAGCTGCAGGAGATTCTGAATCTGCTACTGAGAGTCAGAGAGTAACCCAGTCTGTATTTCGTGGTAAATTCCACCGACATATCGGTGAAATTTTTCCCCTTAGAAAATAATATTCTGACAAAGTCAGTGGATTTTTAGCTATTTATTCCTATATTACCATTAATTTTCGGTGGATAATTAGGGAAAATGTTGGTGGATCAGCAAAATTACTGGAAATTTATGGTGGATTTTTTCAGCTTTTTGAAAAAGTCAGTGGAATTTTGTGCACCAAATATAGACTGGAGAGTAACTGTCTCTCAAATTAAAATCTCTGCGGGAGAAGAGACACATTCTGCAGACTGGCACCCTGGGTATGGCCCAGTCTGCAGAATATGGGACATTCACATTTTTAACATTTTCTGTGCGAACAAATAAAACAATCCTTAATTTCCTCCTATTGTATTTACTGAGAATAGAAGCCAAAATAGAAGATTTATATTTTCTTGGAGAACAGTTTACCAGTTCCTAACTTCCTGCAGTCTGGGGTTTGGCTGTTCCAATACAGTTGATACTAACAATATTGGTGCTTGTCCTGTGACTGCTTGTTATATCGGCCATTTTTTAGGTATCATTATCGGATCGTAAAATAATAATTTCAAAATACTGATACCATTAAAATGTTTTGTTTTTTATTAAACAATTACTTATATAGTTTGTTATTGCTTTAGTTTTTATTGTTAGAAAAAATATATAATGAAGATCATTATAACTAATTAATTTTGTATAAAAGTATCTTTTCTCAAGTTTAACAGTAGCAGACAACAATAAATTCAAAACATAACCTGTTCAGAAACATGTTTTACAGAGCAACTGTAAAAATATTGAAATCACATAGAACAGACGTATTTTGATTTTAATGATTAAATAAGTGGTAATAATTAATTATTATTATTCTGGTTAAATTGTTATAAGTAAATTTTATGGATATAATCCTCGTAAAGACCTTACAATCAGTTTTTTGCTTAATTTTATATAATATTTATATATTTCTGTTAAGTCTTCCAAAAAGTTGGCAAAAACTGTGTACCATACAACTTACAAGTACAAAAAATCAAAATCCTTGAGAGATAAGTTAATACTTAACACTCCCATCAGAAATGGTGACCACTGGAGCTGTTTTTAATAAATAATTCTTTTTGATGCTTTCAGATCAGGTTCATTCTCATTCAGAACAGAGCTGGCAAAACTCGTCTGGCTAAATGGTACATGAATTTTGATGATGACGAGAAACAGAAATTGATTGAAGAGGTGCATGCAGTTGTGACTGTAAGGGATGCAAAACACACTAATTTTGTGGAGGTGAGATAAATTTGATAAAATTAAGAAAATATTTGTTATTATTGATTCTATTAAATTTTATATATTTCTAGTCCTTAGTATGTCATCTTTTGTTTATTTAAGTTTTTCAAAGATATTTCCCAATGAAAAATATCTTGCTTTTGTGTTGTTCTTAACTCTGTTAGTTTATTTGTCAAATTTCATCAATTCACTTTAAATTTTTTAGGTTTGGATTGCTATATCATAATTTCATTTGATTGTTCTATAGAAAGAGATTTCAAATTATATTATATACTGAAATTAAAATTCTTAATTGTACTTCATAAGCAAGCTAATATATTTTATGTATGGTATATTTGAAGATATTTGTTGTAGTTCATACAAAGATAATTATAATAATTTCATTTACTTCTTATAGTTTCGAAACTTCAAGATAGTTTACCGTCGATATGCTGGTCTGTATTTCTGCATCTGTGTTGACATTGCTGACAATAACCTGATCTACCTGGAAGCCATTCACAATTTTGTGGAGGTACTCAATGAATATTTCCACAATGTTTGTGAACTGGATCTTGTTTTCAACTTTTATAAGGTGAGGAACTCTTAATTTTCATTATTGTGAAACAGTTCGATGTAAAATTCATATTAATTCACACTAATAAATTTCTCACAGGTTTACAGTGTGGTTGACGAAATGTTTTTGGCTGGGGAAATCAGAGAGACTAGTCAAACCAAAGTCTTGAAGCAGCTGCTCATGTTGAACTCTCTTGAGTAAATTAGTGATGTTACTGACAGGTGCTGCTGAATAGAGCAGCAAATTTGTTTGTTGAGTAATAATATCCTGAGATTTGTGAAAATGAAGTTTAATATAGAATGCTGATCAATTCCTTTCTTACATAGTTGCATCAATGTGTTCATCTGTGGTAACTTGACTATTTATTATTAATACTTATGTTAATATATTTTGTATATAAAAAGAAAGTATTTAGTTTAATGTTATTCATTTTTTTTATATTTTGTAATATATAGCTATCTATATTTCTGACATTTTCAAATTCATAATCTATTATCTCAACATAAATTTCTTGTAGGTTTTGCAATAATATTTCTTATATTTAATTTATTATATTATATATGTTACTCTTATTGACAGTCTTTATATGAAAAATGTTACAACCAAGAGATCTTGCTGTAGTTAAATAGGTAGTTTATACTATAAGTTGGAACCACTCAGTGAAAAGCATGCATCTATTATCCCTAGAGTATTTGCAGTAACTAGACTAACCATATTGTCAGGCTTTATATTCAACAGGTGACATGATATTACAACCTTAATAAACTCAACCTCTTCAATGGAATTTGTTGCTTGAAATTTTACAATGTAGTAAATTGGTACTCCTCAATAAGATTATACTGTTACCCTTTTTCCTAGGTAAGAGATATGTTTTTATTACATTAGGTGTTTAGTTTACATTCCATCAAGTAATACTATTTTCATCTTAAAGTTTTCTCAACTGTTTTTTTTTTTCATTTCGGCAATTCAAATAGTGTTTCAATTTTTTCTGTGCATATGTGGTTGAATGGCTGTCATGAATAAATTGAAGGCAAATAGGGTAAAGATATATCTAACATTTGTGAGTAAAAAGTGCAAGTGGTGGATAGATCCTTTACTGGATGTGGCTAAGGAAAATTCTCAAAATGTTAGGTAGTTCATTTACTCTATTTGACTTTCAATATTTTATTGCACTTTATCTTCGTTCAAAGTTATTTTATAAATGTAGAGTCTCAAATGATAATTGTTTTGAAGTTAGTACTGTTGTTACTCTCCTACAATAGTCAATTTTAGCATTAAATTTCTGTAATTTTAGTATACATCTTCCGTGTTTTAATGTGGAGTTCTGCAGTAAAAGAATCGTTCAATTTGTTCTTCCTAACCTAAATTTTAAGTAAATCAAGCTACAAACTTTTTTTGGTCTCTATATATACGAAATAAAGTAAGAGCATTCAATGAGAACTAACTACATTCACTTTTCTGCACTGTACCTGTTCAAGAAAAACTCTGTGGATTTCAAATAGAAACTAACTTTCCCATCTATTTGCAGCAGCTGACTATATCTCAATGGTAATATTTACTATGGGCATGTAATGGCATAGAATATTTGCCATAGACCACCCCATAGTGTATCTGTTTTGAGACAATGTGTGGAGGTATGAGGATCTTATATCAAATAAGCTAGGAAGTACCATCATAGAGACTAGTTCACAAGTACTTTACTGGCTTGTATGCTGTGTGTGGTCCTGTTTGTTGCACTGTAAGGCAATGTGGAGATATATGTGTAATTGTGCTTGAATTTGCATCTGTGTATTCTCTCTCAATTTTGTGTGATGCCCTGATAAACAAAAAATCACACTTATTCATGGTATAGAATTTCTTTAAATCGATTGTAAACTACCTGATTTTTATATTGAAACACGAGGAGGTTTGATGCGTTGGATAACTGAATTGGTTGCTGAATACAAACGGTTTTGTTGTCTGCAGATTAGAATAAGTAATAAATTACTGTATATTGAATGTAAAAGTGAGACTATGCATGAAGTTCAAAATTAGAAGGAGAAAAACTGGTGTTCTATGTAGCTACGTACAATGCTGATGTTTAGAAGCAGGCAGCAGCTGTATGTTCCGGTAAGAAATTATTCCTATGATGTTCTTTTACGATTAAGATTAATGCTGTCAATACGTTATATGACAGTAACGATAAAAAAAACATCATGCTGATAGCATTATAAGCTACTCCTATAATTACAGGTGGATAGATTCTTCTCATCTTTTATAGCTAACCACCAAATGACTAAGTATTTATTCTTTTTGTTTTTGATAGGAAAATAATTTCTTTTTACTCATCGAGAATGTGTTAAACTGTTAATGTATTTTTTGAAAGTTATATGCAATGTGTTATCAATACTCTAATTATCTGATAAGATGCAATCTAAAAACCATGAATTTCAGGAATGGAACGGTAAGGTGCAACTTGTATAACCTATACCTTAATCTTTGTCGTCTCTCTTCTCATTTTCTGAATTTGTTGACTATAGCAAAGAGACTAATTGGTTTTTATTTATTTAATTGCACGACGATTTCTGTCTCTTTTGTCGATCTAAATTCTAAAGTATCTCTACTACAGTTCAGATAGACTTCAATGTCTAAGCTCTGATCGTAGAATTTGACCAATTAATAGCCAGTCACTATAGTCTTTAGCAAAATTAAAAATCATCATAGAGCATGGAATGTGAGGCAATTACATTAGTGGAACTGATAACTAAATAAATAATAAAAGTCATATTCATTCTGTTATATTTTCAATTGTACTTGATATTTAATTAATGCAAAATAAAACATAATGATTAGTGAGGAAATATGAAAATAGGATAGCAGAAGAGATAAGAGACATTCAGGGAAGAAGGGATCTTGTGGAAGATGGTGAGGAAGCTAAAAGAAGAGAAAGTTAATGGAAATAGAAAACTGAAGCTGTATACAGAAGGAGATGAACTAGAAGAGGAAATAAAGCAATTTTGAGAAGGAATATATAAGATGCATGATAATAGGATGGAAGATATGTGGAATGAGGAAACAAAAGAAGAATATGAGAGAACTAGAGAGAGAGGGAAGCTAATCCAGAGGAGATGTGGCTACCCAGCCTGGCGTTTCCCTACTGAAATGTAAAAGTGATGGTGATAGAGAGGGAAGATGTGAGGAAGGCATTGGGAGGTCTGAAGAACAGGAAAGCAGGAGGATGTGACGGGCTGGAACCAGAAATGTATAAGGTACTGCAAGGGAGTGACATATGTGTGGAAGCTTTGAGGAGAGGACTGGAGGGAGGGAGGAGAGCCGGAGGAGTGGAAGGAATCAAAGACTGTTATGATACCAAAGACGAGGAGGCCAAAAGGTTCAGAGCTAAGACCCATATCTCTGACAGATGTATCATACAAGTTGATGATGAAGATAGTAAAAGAGAAAGTGGAATGGGATAAGGTGCGAGGAGCGGTGGAGAGATTCTTGACAACCTGGTGATCTTGCAAGAATATGTGAGGAGGACGTATAACATCGAGGGGGGGGGGGGAGCTGGTGGTGGTTGCGGTGGATTTTAAGAAGGCATATGACTCGGTGAAAAGGGAGAAAGTGATTGGGATGCTAAAGGAATTCAAGGTACCGGCAAGTATACTGGACTTGGTGAAGAGGATCTACTGTGGGGATCGGACGAGAATAGAAGTGAGAGATGCTGAAGTGGTTATAGATGTGGACAGTTGAGAGAGGGATAAGGCAAGGATGCACGGCATCGCCACTGCTCTTTAAACTCCTAACATATAAGATCATTGAAGAAATCAGGAGAAGAGCAGGAGGCATGTGGGTGTGTGGAGTGAAGGTGAATAGCCTGTTCTTTGCTGATGATGGACTGTTGATGGCTGGAGGAGTGGGAGAAGCAAGGGAAATGATAAGAATTATGAAGGAGGTGGCAGGCGAGTTTTGGCTGGAGCTGAACGCTGGAAAGAGCAAGTGTTTGCTGTACAATGTCAGAAATGGAGTTTAGGAGATAGAGGGAATTCAGGTGGTGAAGGAGATAAAGTATTTGGGGGATGGTGGAAGACAGACGTGGATTGTATGAGGGACAGCGGAGGAGGATGATTGAGCAGACAAAAAAGCTGAGCAATATGACGTACTCTGTAATCGAGAAGAGCTGCCACAGAGTGAAAATGGGCAAGACTTACTGGAAGTCAGTAGTACTGCCCAGTGTCTTGTTTGGAATGGAGGTGGTGGATTTGAGGGAGGAGGACATCGGGAAACTACAGAGACAGGAAAATGGTACAATGAGACGAATATTGGATGCATCTAAATATGCAACCATTTCTGGAATGAGAGGTGAAATAGGGATAGGAACGATGAAGAGTAGAGTGGTGAGAGGGAGGCTACAGTACTTGAGGAGGAAGATGCAGGGAGGGAGTGAGTTGGTGAAGAGAGTGATCGGAGAGATGAGAGTGAGTTGAGCAGGATGGTGGAAGAGAACGGAAAAATACTTGGAGTGGGCACATATTGAGGTGATGACGATGAGCGCAGAAGAATTGAGGAGGAGAGAGTGGAAATAGAATGGAGGGCGGAGATGGAGAAGAAGAGCACGCTTTGGCTATATCAAAGATGCAAGACTGGGATGAAGGAGGAGGATTATGAAGGAGGAGAGGGTTCGATAATGTGGTTCGGTGCGAGGACAAACTGTCTGTGGCTGGGAGAGTGGAGGAGGCGAGGATGTGTCAGATGTGTGGACGGGGAGAGGTGGAGGACCTGAGGCATTTTCTGATGGAGTTTGGAGCTTTGGAGATGGAAAGAGTGGAGGCAGTTGAGCTGCAGAGACCGAGGGTTGAGAGAGAGGAGGAAGTCATGGACGTATTTTTGTTTGAGGAGGACGAGAGGCAGAGAAAAATCACTGTCTTGGAGAGCATGTGGAGGAAGAGAGCAAGAATGGAGAGAGCAAGAGTGGAAGGAGCAGGAGTGGAGGAGGCAGTATAGGATGATGAACTGGAGCCGCAGAAAAGGTAATCCTACTCACAAATGATGATGATGATAATCGAAAACTCTCCTTAACAAATTTTACGTCAGTTCTCAGATACATTTTCTGGGATCCTTGTATTCTTAAATTTCAAATTATACTTTAGATATAGAAAATTTCAAATTTAACTAATAATGATCAAACTGGTCTAACTATCTATAATATACTAGAACTGCATTTTAATAGATAGGTACCTAAGGCATAATATGATGCAAAATATGTGGTAATCCACCTTCATCTTTATTTGGATAGGTAGACTACCTATAATCGTACAGACAACATGACTGGATGTAACATCCCCAACTGTGAAAATTCTAGCGTCAAGGGTTTTAAAATGTACCGGTTTCCTCGCAATGCGTCTCGTCAAGAGGTTTGGATAAGTCAAATCTCACAGTATTTGAAAAATGTTTCCTCTGACAAACTTTCTAAATGGAAAACTTCTCAAAACTCTGCATTATGTGAAGTGAGTATCAATCATAGGCTCATAGCCATAGGTAGTAAGGTACAGACAGTCTTACAGGTACTACTACTAGGGCCTAGTACTAGGGTGTTTGTACCAGTAATCGGTCACTTAAGGATAAATTACAAACAAATACCAATAACAAGTCACATATAAACGCTACCAACGCGTTGCAACTAATAACTATCATTTAGAAAGCTGGAATTTTTATCTTTCCAATCACTTTACACATAAACACATTTATGTTATTACTTATGCAATTAAAAGTAAAAATGTCCCATTAGTCTCAAATGCTAGTAATCGTCATAGCAATATCTATGTTCGGTCACTTCCAATTCTATTATCGTCAGATGGCCAATCATAAGGAACTAATGTTCGTCATACTTGTTGATTAGTGACCGATTAATATAATAGTATATACCTAGTAGAATTAGTCTCCCGCTTCTAATTACTAGTAATAGATTTAGTCATACCTAATATCTATTCTATACATCAATGTGTATTTTTTTTATTAATGTAATTCCTACTGTACTAAGTAATAGTAAGTATTATGTTTATATTATTATTACCTACCCATACACACAATCAAACACTTCGTCAATGGTTAGAAACACGTTATATTTTTGTGTTGTCATTTCATTCGAAAGTTTGGACATGTTATACATTGTTGTTTGCCATACACCAGAATTGAAAACTAAGATATTTTATATAAATGTGATTATTTATTTACATAAGCTGAAGCTCCTACAACTGCTACGGTGCTACCTTCTACATGCAAGAGGAAATAATTACCCTCTTTAAGAATCAACGGCTACTTTAAATTATAAGGTTTATCATATATTTGATTCGTCTGCCAAGTATACATAGATTATATTCAGATGTTTTAAAATTGACAATCAATGCTTAATTGATTCATTTGTCAAAAGACTCAGATTGGTATTCAGTAATATCTATTAATTTAGTTATCCGGCCAGCAGCCTCTATACGTTTTCTTTGATTAGAATAGTTCTGAAAAAAGGGGAAACTATTTCAAATAAAAGCAAGCCGTAATTGTCATGTGCATTTCATGTCTATTTAGTTGCAGATATCTTAGCCTTATTATAATGCTAACTATAAGTCTATAACACATTATATTTACTGATAAAAAGTATTTTGAAATTGCTTTACCTCAATTAGATTTTCATTGAAATAGTTCCAAAGCCAGGTTCCTAAGTAATTTTCGGCCCCTAAATATCTGTTGCTTTGTTTAAGTTCAAACGGGACATAATTTGAATGTCCACTTAAAAAATAAATGCCGCTATATATGCCGTCTACATTCCCTCTGGCCCAGTCTGTATTTGGTGTAAAAAATCCCACTGACTTTTTGAAAAAGCTGAAAAAAATCCACCATAAATTTCCAATAATTTGGCTAATCCACCAACATTTTCCCAATTTATCCACCGAAAATTAAAGGTAACATAGGAATAAATAGCTAAAAATCCACCGACTTTGCCAGAATATTATTTTCAAAGGGAAAAAATTCCACCGACATGTCAGTGGAATTTACCACGAAATACAGACTGGCCTCTGGCTTGCCCTCTTCCACTATTGTGATGTAGATTCAACTATTCTTTGTCGCTATCAATGACGTCACAACCTGGAGTGGAAGTCCTGTTTTCTGTTGATTCTAAATCCTTCTGATTGAATTTTACGTATTTTGGTTATTGACAAACGCCATATATAATTCACACGTGACACTATATAAGTGAGTATTATTATGTAAAATATCTATATATTTGACGTTAAAATAATCATATCTTGTTATCATATGTAATAACGTATTTTATTCGGAGAAAATACAAGCTTAACTATCTCAAAATTTATTCATTAATGTTATCGGTCAATGTAACGATCTAAATTAATGAGTTAAAATAGCAGTTTGTTATCGGACGCATGACGGGAAGTTTTTCCAGTAATCGTCAGGGTGGACGGATGGATTCTATGTTTAATCGGCCAGTCTGTCCGAACATTGAAATTAGATGTTCTGATAATCTAGCGATCGGAATACCATTTTAAATAAAAAGTAAGTATTTGTTTGCTTAGATTTCAAAATGCACTGATAGATCGTAAATTGTACATCTAGAAAAACATACACCTGGTACATTAAAAGCTACTGAAACACACTCTGGAGTTTCAAAGAGGAACCGTTCTCTTACGAAAAATACATCGAACTGACCGATAACTTGACTTTCCGACAATGATTGGAAGCTACCTGTTAATTTGTGTGGTTAAATGATTAGAGAGAATTACTAATGAATTATAGTGGTTGATTCTTCAATAATTTAGTACGTATGCCTCTATTCCTTAATATATTATAAAGAAAATTATACTCAATGTGTCTGCTATTCCGATTACTAGAGGTATGCCGATTACTGGCACAAACACCCTAACTACTAGGTAGGCTAAGCCTGTAGGCACTGAAGCTCTGAACTCTGCAGACTTATAAAAACTTTTTGTAAAAGTCCAACATCTTCCCTTGAAATTTTAATGCAATTCCCCTCTCAGTCTCCCACCAGATGGCAGACTGCAGAATATCAGTCTGTATTTAATGGTAAATTCCACCTACATGTCAGTGGAATTTTTCCCCCTTTGAAAATAATATTCTGGTACCAAGTAAAATAGTATGGCTCTTAAACTCTCCATTTGTCTCTCCAGCTCTCTCCAAAAATCACCAAATTTCTCTCCAAAATGATCAAATTAATAATAGTCATAAATTCTCTCCAAAATAACATTATAGCCAGACTGCAGGAACTAGTAAACTGTTCTCCAAGAAATTCTCTATTTTGACTTTTGTTCTCAGTAAAATACATGTCAACATAGCACATAGGAGGAAATTAAGGATTGTTTGCACAGAATGTTAAAAATGTCCCTTATTCTGCAGACTGGCATTATAGCAGTAGCATAGGATCAGTCTGCAGAATATGGGAGACATTTGGGATATTCTCTCCGAACAATTTTGAATTAATTCCTATAGGGTCATGCAGGTAAATTGCGGGCCTTTTATTTCTAGGTAATTCTGCCAGTCTGTATTTGGTGCACAAAATTCCACTGACTTTTTCAAAAAGCTGAAAAAATCCACCATAAATTTCCAGTAATTTGGCTGATCCACCAACATTTTACTCATTTTTCCACCGAAAATTAATGGTAACATAGGAATAAATAGCTAAAAAACCAACGACTTTGCCAGAATATTATTTTCAAAGGGAAAAAATTTACCACGAAATACAGACTGGCTGCAAAGTGTGTCAAATCTGTCACCAAGATTTCATATTCCAGGACAATTAGTCTCCAAAAATTTTCAAATTTGTCTCCAAAATGGCCAAATTTCTTCAGTGTGTCTCTAATAATTATATAATAAAATGTAAACATAGGAATTAATTAGAAAATGGTCACCAAGATCTTGTTTTGATGAATTTTCAATTTTCCCCCCAATATAGTCTCCAAAGATCTTTGGCGACATGGATGCGCTCTGCAGACTGGCTGAAAAGTACAGCAGGATTTGTGGATTAATCCTGCGCCCAAGTCCTATTTGATTCCTATGTTCCCATGTTATTTGCTGCGCCCAAATCCCAATTTCTGTAAAAAAAATGCTGAGTCTGTGGAGACTTTCTTTTCAGACTGGTTAAATTGTGGCCCTCTCAAGAGAGTCTAAAACATTCTGAACCGAAAAGAACAGCAGTGCATGCTATAATTTATCAATTTAAGTTTTTAACGTGTGTTTTGAAGCTATGATGTTTCTGTTGACTGTTGTTAAAGGCCGCAGTTAGTTAGTGTGCCGCAATTTACCTGCTTGACCCTATTTATATTAATTTTGCTACAAACACTTCTGAATTAATCTCTATATTTACATTAATTTTGCTACAAACAGAATAAGAGATCTCTACAAACACCTAGTTTAACCCTTTTGCTCCGACTTTTTTCCTGAGTTCATTACGAGTGATAATTATGTTTTTTAATGATTTTTAAGTACTTTTAACTTAATTGATTGTATTGATATAGTGTTTATATCAATATTTTGTTGGGACAATATGTCCCACCCACCAGTCGTGTACATCACAAACTTTTGGGACAATATGTCCCAATAGTATTTTATTCAGTGTAAATATAGTCAAAAATGTCTTTTTTTTATTACAATCAAACTAAGGATGTATAAAATTAAAGACCTTGATAGAAATGAAGCTTTAATTAAAAATAAATGATTCCGTTATGTCATGAGATTTCAAAATAACAAACTAGTGAAATATGACTGCATAATTGTAAAGGAGCTAGTCCAAAAAAAATGAATAACTATGAAAGAAAGTATGCCTCTCTTTGATTGGCTGGTATCAGTTGTATGCCTCTCTTTGATTGGCTGATACACTCTCAATTATTTACCTATATATATATATATATATATATATTAAGGTATGTTTACTTTTGATAATTAGGTAGGTATAATAATATCGGTATTGACGACTCATGACTTTCAAAATTGAATTAAATTTTGACGACTGGTGACTGCATTACTAATTTTTGTTGACTTATTTTTGAAAAAAAAAGATATATTGGCGACTTGATGAACATTCTCTGAAACTAGTAACAAACACTTTACCCAGTCTGCAGAAACTGGTAAATTTTTGTAGAGATCCCTTGTTTTTTAATGAAATGTAAAATTAATGTAAATATAGAGATTAATTCAGAAGTGTTTGTAGCTAAATTAATGTAAATATAGGAATTAATTCAAAATTGTTCGGAGAGAATAATATCCCAAATATCTCCCATATTCTGCAGACTGGTACTTTACCAGTTTCTGCAGACTGGGCATAGGAGATAATTTTATATTTCTAGCCATGACCCATTTGCAATTGAAGGGTTCAAAAAAACTGTCATAAACTCGCCATTAAAATGACAAGTTTGTACATGCTTTATTACCTGGTTCTGGCAAAGTCGGTGGATTTTTAGCTATTTATTCCTATGTTACCATAAACTTTTGGTGGATAAATTGGGAAATTGCCAGTAGATCAGCCAAATTACTAGAAATTTATGGTGGATTTTTTCAGCTTTTTCAAAAAGTCAGAGGAATTTTGTGCACCAAAGACAGACTGGGCAGAATATGGAACATTTTTCCAAGACTCTCGGTGACAAATCTGAGCCCTATTTAAGAATCTTTAATTAATTCCTATGTTATGATTAATTTAACTGCGGGAGAATTTTGAATTAATTCCCATGTTACCATTAATTTAGCTGCCAGAAATTCTGAATCTGCTACTGAAGGTCAGAGAGCTCGATTTAAAATCTCGTGGGGCAAGAGACACATTATGCAGAGTGGCCCTCCCAAAGTAGCCATACTGCAGAAACTGGTAAAGTGTTCTTGGTTCTGCTATAATTACATTAAGGTGACCGCCCCCAAAATTTTGAAAAATTTTTATTATTGAAGTTATGGTTCTGAAACCTTGTATGTATATATAAAATTGAATTGTCTATCGTTTTTGTTCCTGACATTTTTTCGGTTAGACCCATAGAAAACGAGTTATTCGAATTTCGAACAAATTTCGAACCATTTAAAAAAAAAAAAACCCACCTATTTTTTGGTTGAAGCTAGAGCATTGCGGTTTTTGCATTTGATTCTCCATACTGATATCTACAATATGATTTTCTTCGATTTTTGATTTTCGAATGGGTTTTCTAAATTTCGACTTTTTCATAAAAAGTAAACCAAAAATTTTGAAAATAATTTTTTGTCGGAAAAAATTTTCCTACAACAAATTCTGAAATCAAAAATCGAAGAAAATCATATTGTAGATATCATTATTGAGTATCGAATGCAAAAAACCGCAATGCTCCAGCTTCAACCAAAAAATAGGTGGGTTTTTTTTTAATTACAAGATTTGTAGATATCAGAATTAGTAGGAATTTCCTTTCGAAGTTTGATGATCTGACACGCAGCGTCCATCCGCTTCGAAGGTTTGGGGACAACTGACTAATCTCTCTTCGCATTCATTGGTGTTGTCGTGATATACTGGTATGTTAGATACCAGATATAGCGATATAATTAATTATTACGAATTATAATTGGCTGAGAGATGGTTTTTAGAGTACATATTGACTCCCTCCCCCGGCCCACTTTTCCCTTTCTCCCTCTCCTCAGGGGGTTAGAGTTATACGAGACCTCTGGTATTTTGCACACACTACAAGAAGGTTATAAAGCAACTATTTACACAATAAAAAAAAAAAGATAAAATTTTGAGATTTCTTCGGGGGGCGGTCCCCTTAATTTTACTGTGAACAGAACCCAGTCTGCAAAAGATGCACAAAATTATGAAGTTTATCCGGCTACTATTGTGGCCTGGAAATTGGAATTAGTCTCTTGAATTATCCTGCGACCAGTCTGCAAAGTCCATCCATGGTGCCGAAACTCTTTAGACATATTTTGAGAGATAATATATCTTTGTAAGATCTTGAAGACACTTGCCTAATTAATTCCTGTGTTTATGTGTATTTATAGGCAAAGTAAAATAGTATGGCTCATAAACTCTCCATTTGTCTTTCCACCTCTCTCAAAAAATCACCAAATTTCTCTCTAAAATCACCAAATTTCTCTCTAGAATCGGGTAAAATGAACAAATTAATGAAATTACCATAAATTCTCTCCTAAATAACATTGTAGCGTAGGAAAAAATTAGATATTTCTCGCCATTTGCAATTGAAAGGCTCAAAAACACTGTCACAAACTTGCCATTAAAATGGTGAATTTGGACCTGGTTTATAGGAGACATTTTGGAGAATTCTGGTCATTTACAAATTTTGGAGACAGATTTGAAAATCTTCAGAGACAGATTTGAAAATCTTCGGAGACAGATTTGAAAATCTTCGGAGACAGATTTGAAAATCTTCGGAGACAGATTTGAAAATCTTCGGAGACAGATTTGAAAATCTTCGGAGACAGATTTGAAAATCTTCGGAGACAGATTTGAAAATCTTCGGAGACAGATTTGAAAATCTTCGGAGACAGATTTGAAAATCTTCGGAGACAGATTTGAAAATCTTCGGAGACAGATTTGAAAATCTTCGGAGACAGATTTGAAAATCTTCGGAGACAGATTTGAAAATCTTCGGAGACAGATTTGAAAATCATTGGATACAAATTCTCCTCAAAATAAAATCTTGGAGACAGATTTGCCACACTTTGTAGATTGGTCTTAAGACTAAGGTCTGGCGACAATTTTCTATTTGATTCCTATGTTTTCATGAAATATTTTGAAATTTTCGGCCATTTTCTGGGCATTTTCCATTTCAGATAGAAATTTGAAGTCAAATTTCTCTCCAATATGGCGAAAAGTCGCAAATACTCTCCAATAATTATATGTAAGCATAAGAATTAGTTGGAAAATTGTTGCCGTATATTCAAGATGGCCAATTTCGAGGCCTCAACAGTTGCTGGATAAACTTCAAACCTTCACCCCTCTTTTGCAGACTGGAACAGAAGAAGAGATCTCAATGAACACTTTATCTGTTTCTGCAGACTGTTAGTGATAATACCGATAATTTGGCTTATCCACCAACATTTTCCCAAATTTACCTACCAAAAATTAATGTCAACATAGAAATAAATAGTTAAAAATCTACCAATTTTGCTGAAATATTATTTTCAAAGGCGGAAAAAAATCCATTGACATGTCTGGAATTTCTTATGAAATACAGACTGGCAACCATGTTTCATAGTGTGGCAGAAAAGTAGATCTAAGCCTGAGGTACACATTTAACTCAATTTTAAAGTAGATATTTGGCTTTTAGTGATGAATCTATAGTTGAAAACATCATGTTTCTTGTCTGATGCATGTCCATCTTTCATGGCTATTTTATTAGTGATTTAACAGTTAATTACTACTTTTTCAACCTATTATTTCACCCTCGAAAGTATCAATAATATGATTGATCCACCCAGGGTGGTTTGGTTTGAACAAAGCTAAAAAACCATGGTTAATTTTTTTTTTTATCCTTCGCAGCTCTAAAATCATTTTTAATTTATCATTAATCATCCATATTTTATTTATATCATTTACAATAGTTTTGTTAAATCATTTCAATAAATAAATATATCATGTAGCTATTTAATAATAAGTTAATTTTATTAGTGTTATTTTTTAATGGAAGATATTAAGACCAGAGGAAAATGGAAATATGGACAGGATTTTCTCCTCACCATATTGTGTTATCATTTTATAAAGATATTTTACATAGTGATTTAGTGAATAATAAAATATAGTCTTGAGTCACTCTGTGATATTCATTAGCTATTATGTTATAGTTCAGTTTGAAACTTTGAACATCTACATTTGAAATGTAAACCAATGGAAATATAAAAATTCAAGAAATATTTGAACCTAGCTATGTTAATTAAAACTTGGGTTTTGAAGTTTTTTATGAGCTTATTAGAGTAGACTAGCAGCTAAGAATTATTCATGAATTGGTAGTAAAATAATACATAGTATCTGCGTTAATTAATTTTGTCATAATTTATCAAAATATTAATGATGTTTTGTATTGTTAACCATATATAGTGATCAGTTATGAACTAATCAGTATCTTTATGCACTTTTATTAAATAATTCCCTATAAAAACCAATGATAACCAAATAAACCATTGGTTTTTAACAACCCTGGATCTACCAACATTTGCCTAATTTATCCACCAAAAATTAATGGTAACATAAAATTATGTAAGTAAAAGTCCTCAGAC
>CANNZV010003411.1:19512-83793 GCA_947561585.1 Caprella mutica
TGCCTAGCCGGTGACAGGATAATTTAATGTACTGCTCATGGTTGGTGAATATCCTCAAATTGAAATATTCAGCAGTATTTCATAGTTTACTTCAAATTCCAGAAAGTATTAAATTCTGCCAAAGAGGAAAAGGCAACTTATAATAGATTCACAAAATAACACTATGACATAAATAATATTACACAAAAACAATATAAGACAGTCACAGCAGAAAATCAAAACTTACATCTTGGTGTCAGTCGGCTAAACAACAATATCAATTCACTGAATTGTTCGATGTCAAGTCACAGACACAACGCGGAGCTGCTCTGACATAACATATAACTTCATGTGTCAGACTGACTGATATTTTAAACGTTACACGGGTGAAAAGTGAAGCTCTAACTAGGTGATGCAGCTATTGGATACATGGGGTTTATAAAAGTTGACATATTACAGATTTTACAGTAAAATAGATTTATAGAATTTTAATATTAAACTTTATTTAAGTGATAAACTTTCTTTAAGGGTATGTTTATTGAAATAATAATAACTAAAGGAATTATAACTGTAAACAAAACTAACCAAATTATCAAATATATTATGCTGTATTCTAATACAGCACAAAACCATTGGTTTTTAACAACCCTGGATCCACCAACATTTGCCTAATTTTTCTACCAAAATTCAATGGTAATATAAAATTATGTGTGTAAAAGTCCACAGACTCTTCCAGATTATTTTCAAAGAGGGAAATATTCCACCGACATGCTTAAAATATTGAGTGCCACAGTGGTATACTTATATATGTATCACAACATTTATAAGTAATATACATTGTTGTACAAATGTTGAAATGTGTACCAATACATCGCCAACATGTTAATTGCACTATATGATCTGAATCTGATATCTCTAAATTGAATAGTTTGCCCAAAATATAGAATTCCTCAAAAATGTATTTTCAAAATACAAATGGCTCCTACGGTTTTACCTGTATAAACATTGAAAATTCAAAAATGGTGCCGGACCAGGTACCTAGTCCTAAAGCATGATTTTACCAAATATAGCATCAAATATATAATGGTAAGAAGTTAAGAACGCTTTATACTATTTACTAACTGCCCATTGGCTATTGCCTAAATAGAAATATAATAGAATAGTAAAGGCATGAGTCCAGACTGCAGATAAAGGTAAAATAAGTGTTTTGCTTTGCCTTTGAAACTGCAGGAACTAGTAAAGTGTTCTCCAAGAATTCTTGTTTTTTATTTTTATTTTACCTGCTGTTCTCAGTAAATAATACATGTATAAATTGGAGGAAATTAAGAATTTCCTCTAAGAGATATGTTGCTACTAACCACTTTAGTCTGAAGAGGTCATGATTTTGGCAGGAATTTATATTTGGTTTGATTTAGAATCTTGTACTATGTATTTTTTGTCAATAAAGTTGTATCATTGTATAAAGTAGTGGCACTTTTCCTGGTATTAATTTTCTTTTTTTTTCTTCCTCAGGTCCACTTCAGCAGTGATCAATTTGAACAGAACCGTATGGATGGGAGGAAAAAACTGAAGCCCAATGCCGTGCCCACAATTTTCATCAAGAGTGCTGAAAAGAGAGATAATGTAGCCAAATCTGAGAGTGCTGTGATTAGTGAGGAGATCAAAGCCTTATCTTTTTACAGTGGGTCTGGTAAGACTGATTATATATCTTGTAAACCTATATTCTTTTGTTTCTACATACCTAATAGTCTGCATTGTTGAACACTATAAAATTTTGACTAATGTTTACTGTTATTTTTTCATGCTATAAAATAAATAACAGCAACTAACTTTTAATTTGCAGATGGCAATCAATCTCAATCGAACATGATGAGTAATTTGGAATCTTGTAGTTCAGGAGATGGATTCAAATCAGTTTCTTTCATTGATTCAAATCTATCATCACTAGTTTCATCAGACCAAATTAATATCTCTGACAAGTTTGATTTCAACTCTCAATCGGGAGAGATGCTCTTAAATCAACCAAACAACATCTTCAGATGTGAAAGCAAACAAATAGAAAGCAAGATGGATGTGAGAGCTCATCAACAACAAGATTCATTGTTACCTAATTTAGATATAAATGATTTTGATGTGCCATCAAGCTTACCTCTTGAATTGAATGATTTATCATGCTTTGATGATACATCTTTAGATTGCCATTCAAATAATATTTCAGTTAGTCAAAATAATGAACAGTTGCATTGTAATGGAGTAGCAAATTCAAACAGAGGTGCATTTCCAGTATCTTTCACACACAGCAATCCTAATGAAACTGCATATATTATTCCTGTAAGTAATAATTCACATTCTGCATCCAATGAATCATCAAGTAAAGAATGTTCTAATATTGAAAGTAATTTTACAAATTCTCATTTTCAATTAAATAATAGTATAGTTAGTATGAATGTTAACTCTCATGATGGTAACATTCAAATGAATGTTAAAAATAGTGATCAACCGAAGGTCACTAATGTTTCTCAAACTCCAGTAAGTACAGGTAAAAAAAGTAGCATCACCCGTAGACACAGTTTGAGAAATGTTAAGAGAGAATCTAGTAGCGATGGATGGAATGATGATAAATATTCCACCTCATCTGCTGTGAATTCAGCTTTGCTGGAGCAGTTGGGTGAGCTGTCTGCCCAAAATAAAGCTCTAGACAGATCTAATCGGTTGCTTAAAAAACAAAACCTTAAACTGAAACAAGATAAATTAGATCTAGAAGGTTCTTTTAAGGAGGTGTTCACTCCAGACCAACTGAGTGCAATTGGTAAGAAATCAACAAAAGGTTGGCAGTGGAGTGAAGAAACTATCAAAAGAGCCATGGCTCTCAAAATAAATTGTGGACTGAGAGGTTACCAGGAACTGTTGCGTCAGAATTACCCCTTGCCATCACTCAGAACTATTCAACGTAGATTGGTACCAAGTGCATCCCAAAGCATTATGATACCTGACACCTTGGAGGAGGAAGTGACACAAACGGAGATGTTACCTCCAGCACTGGTGAGCAGAGCCCCTTCTGAGTTTACAGGACAGTCTCTTAGAAGTGATCATACCATAGTGACTGACAGTCTTGAAAATCAAGAGCTTTTAGCCAACATTCATACAGAATCAGTATCTGACACAGAGATGGTTGATAGAACTGGTCCTTGTGATGGAGAGCAACAAGCAAGCACTAGTGGTTTGCAAAGGAGTAAGAGTGTTGATACCTTTATAACTAATTTCAATACAGATCCATTCTTATCTTTTGATAGTGCTAGTCTGTGCATCTCTCAGGCAATGGATATAATTTTCCCACAGTTCAGCTCTGATAAGAAAACTAGGAATAGGGATAATGTACCAAGGGCATATGGCACAACTGTCTCTGATGACTGCCTGGAGGCTCTAGGTTCCTCTCAGTCCTTGCTGATAAATGATAGTCCCTCTGTGTATCACATTCCTTATCAGTCTTCAAAAGATACTGATGACTGCAATGCATCCATCAACAGTAAGGATACATTTTGTGGAGCTGCTTCACCTTTTTCAAATACTTTCAACAATGCCAACAATCTTCCTGAAAACTTGACATCAAATCTTAATGGTTCTAACATCACTGACAGTGATTTGGATGAAGACGTGTTCTCAACAAACCCTAGTGGTAACTACATCCTCTATGAACCAAAGTCCAGTTTTGCTGCTGGACGCAACACTCCTCTTGTACTCACAGATGAAACTGACCTGCTTGGTGATATGAACTCTGTTCTCTCTGATTTACCAAAGTTCAACTCTCCTCAATTCTGTAGCTCTTCCTATTTGGATCCCTTATCTGGTCCCAACCAAATGGACCTGGTATCTTCCATCAACAATTCGCATGATAATTTCTTTGGACTGAATAACGTGTCTGACTGTTTGAATGTAGACTCTTCCATGCAAATTGACGAGAATCCTAGACAAAACACTAGTCTTATGATGGCTAATGACTATCTTGCTGATTATGATCTTGGCAACAGCTAGTCAGTGACACTGATCTTGGCAACAGCTAGCCAGTGACACTGATCTTGGCAACAGGTAGCCAGTGACACTGATCTTGGCAACAGCTAGCCAGTGACACTGATCTTGGCAACAGCTAGCCAGTGACACTGATCTTGGCAACAGCTAGCCAGTGACACTGATCTTGGCAACAGCTAGCCAGTGACACTGATCTTGGCAACAGCTAGCCAGTGACACTGATCTTGGCAACAACTTTGTTATTGTTTAATAATTTGTGCAATAGATTGTTTTAACTCTCAGCTGTTTTTTAATTGTTTCTTTTAATCTCTTCAATTAATTATCAATTTGAAACTTTACTAGTGATTATCAAATCAGAGTAGTGATGATATTCAGGATTTGGAATAGAATTCGTATCTGAGAATATTTCTTTATGATAATCAATGTGACTAAAAATTGTATAAATTACTTGTGAATATTGATTGATTGAAAACACTGCTGATGATTTATGAAAAAGAGTTTGATTAGATAAATTGTGTTCATACTAACTTAGTCTTAATTTCATTCCAAACTAATTTACTTCTAATAGATTTATGTATAATATTTACTCCAATATTCTAAATATAGCTACTTACCAAGAGATTGGCTAAGGATATATTTTCGTCTGCCTTCCTTTTGAAGACTTTTCTTTCATGTTCAGAGTATAATTATGCAAGGGAAAATACTTGCAAGTCTGCATCCTCTATTTGAATTGCGAAGGTGATTGATTCACTAAACTGTGATTCTGTTTATGATTTTATTTTCCAGTATATATGATTGTAGTAGGTTCATAATTTAATCAGGGTTTCCAATATGAATGTTGATCTATTGCCATATATATTATGGTTTCTGATCTGAATCACCTACTATCAAAACAATTTTTTAGTTCAATGCAAATGAAATGTTTATTTTCTGATGAATGATCTTCAGTTTTAATCTCGTGATATCTAACCAAAGTGAGTTGTTTGTGTTATTAATTTGTTACTTATTTCCATAGAGTTGTTAACTTGTTATTAAATTATTAGTTACGATGTAGCTATGTGTTTCCTTATCCATCATCGCAAAGGGACTGGACACTAATGCCAGTTTGGGGGTGTATGGGCAGCCCTCCGAACCTTTCGTCCTTACTGTTCCATTTATAGTAGCTGCCTAGCTGGTCTTTTTTAATATTCTCCCAGAGATTCTCCTTAACCTGTCTGTCGTGAATGGGAGACCATTCATTGGTCTTCGAACTGTTGTCATTTGGGTTTTCGATTGATTCTATTACATTTTTACAATGTTTATTATACTCGAACACTAATAGACCACCAAAGTAAAGTGAGCGCCGTACCAACTTAGATAACTATCATCGACAGTGATAAAAATGAGGTTTAACTTTTATTCTATATTCAATTACAGGCGTATACCGCTCTTATTAGTTATTACCTCTCATACTTACAACCAAGTCAAAAATGTGTGGGTCATGTCTCTCACTTTCATTACATGGTGTAGCAAATATTTCAGGGGTAACTTTGGTAATATGTTTTTTTATTTTTCTATTAAGCTGTTTTCACCTTAACTATCACAAACATTATGATCATGCAGGTGTCACTGTGATTGACTATTTTTTTATAGTAAATAGTGTATTTACAAGAAAGAAAATTCAAATGAATATTAAAGAAGATATATACTATATTTATAATTAATAATTCAGAGTAGAGTTTAAGAATTATAATTTGAATTCTATCTTCAATAGATATTGTTGATCTCCTTTTGCAGAGCTGCTCCCACCATTATTACATATTCGTTTGAACGCAATAATGATGGTCGGTATGAGATGAACTGTAAATGTTTTTTTCTATTTAATAATGGAATTGTTGAACCCTAAAAAAAGATTAAAAGTGCAGTATAGTCATTTTTTATTTTAACAATTTCAATGTCGAACGATTGCTTAGTAAGATAATGTGTTCGTGTAGAATTATATTGTTCAATAAAATCTAATAATGATATTATGTATGATTGATTTCTTACCAAGTGCTAACGGTAGATGGCGTCATCTTGTAAACAAACCATGTGAAATGAGTTTCTATCTAGATTCTAGATGAATTGAAGAGATGGCTTTATTTTTTAAACTATGCCTTGTCTTCAAATTCACATAATATTTTTACCCTTTTGACACAAACAAAGCTTGGTTACTGCATACATAGATCATCAACATACTAATGAGTGCAAGTTCTTCCGCTAGGTTTTATAATATACTTTTTATATGAACAGTTACCAAATAAACGAGCATTCAAATAATACATAATTAAATATTCTGAATAGATTTGACGATTGTTTGATTTTGACTCTACTATCCCTTTAAAGTGTTTTAATACTTTGAATACAATAAATGTAATGCAGGGTAAA
Organism: Caprella mutica; assembly: GCA_947561585.1. Lineage (NCBI taxonomy): Eukaryota > Metazoa > Arthropoda > Malacostraca > Amphipoda > Caprellidae > Caprella > Caprella mutica. The sequence continues at coordinate 25,924 of CANNZV010003411.1, forward strand.
GTAACCAGTGACTAACCGAGTACATAATAGTTATTTATGAAGTTCGCGTCTCCTCCATATTATAACCCTTGTTTATTTGGCATTAGCTAAAATAATTTGGATCCATTATGGATCCACCATTCCTTTTCTACGTGTACCAATCTAATCCAGCAATATTTCATAGTATGGACTGTATGGATTAGGAATTATTTTGAAACTTCTTAAATTTGAAATAATCACTAAAATTAGCATAGGAAATGAAAATATATTTATCGTTAATATATTAACAAAAGAGGTCATGTTATGAAACATGGTACTTCATAGGTTTCTAAATTGGATTCTATGAGCTGAATTTTACGATAAAATTGATTATTTCAAAAGTACTATTTGTTTCGAAATTAAGCAGAATGCTATGTTTCATTTTAGATAAGGCCACGTACGTCCCAATTGAATCGTACAATCACAAGCTCTTAAAATTTCTGACCTATTCTGTAACTTATTCTATATAATAGCACAATATATAATTGTGAAATATTAGGAATTGTTACTACTGTTGCTCATTGTAACTTTTAAACGATTATAAGATCTTAAACTCTGAATCGATTTAAAACCAATTTGGCGATTGTTTGATTTTGACTTTACTATCCCTTTAAGTGAAAAATCGTACCTCACATTAACTTTGAACTTGAACTTAAAGCGGGGGAAACCCCACTTTAAGTTTAGCATTGATACTCCAGTCTTTTCGTTTTCTACTAACAAAAATCCAAGAACATTTGCATGGTACACTAATACTAATGTAAATAAACCTGTTTAGAAATAATTTTCCGGTACAACTGATGTAAGTAATCTCGGGGTCAACTCCGCTTTAAGTCGTCCTGTTTTAAAAGCGGGGTCTGCCTGTAGTCAGTTATGTAATATTTTCTTTCATCCTTTGTCCATAGAAATCAGAATATTGTTGGGATAATAATTACAAAAATGTAACTTTGGGACATGTCTCACACTTATTATTACGGTTTTGTTGTAAGTGTAAGTCTCGATTTTGTAATAAGAGCGGGGTTCGCCTGTACTTAATATCTAATCGCGTTCATTGCGTTACAGTTTTTTGATATTGAAAGTTATTTAAGGCATTTTCTTTTGTCCTTTCGAGAGGACGTGCACCATTTACCTCAGAGACTAGTAAAAACACCACAACCACTCAAAGTTAAAAGGCACTGAGCCTTTTTTATTCCATTACGGAAAACATAGGAATATTTCGCTGATAAGCTAAGCTGGAACGGTGCTTACTTTACTTTAGTGGTTTATTGCAGTATTGTAGGATAGCGCTAGACTCTAGAGTTATTGTTTTCAATTATGGGGCGTCACATTTTGTATTAGGTATCTCGTAGGCTAAATTTTCCTCTTTCATCCGTGAGTGCAGCCACTGGTGCTTGTGTCCCTTCTTGTCAAATTCATTGGTAAGTGACTGCATTCACGAAGTAGCTTTTTGCATCCATGAGCATTGTTATTGACTGGTGTAGGTGAATGTTCAATGTTCATGGAGTCACTTTCCTTCCTGACTGCTTCTTCGATGTCACTTGAATTTATCTTCCATTTAACCTTAGTAATGTGATATTGATTATTTTCAATATTAAACCCTTTAATATTGTCTTTATTTTTGAAGCAGGACTTCATTCAAGATTTATTAATTTGTAATAGCAAGGTTTTTATATTATTAGAAATTAAGGTACTGTAATTACTGGTTTGAGTTCCCATACTAATACATATAAATAACTTTTTATTTTGTAGTACTATATCATAGTTGCTCTTACTGAGCTAATATTCTTCAGCAAAATGGAAGAAAAGAGCGAGTGTTGCAAGAAATTGGAGAAGGAGAATGAGGTGAGTGGTGTAGTTAATCATGATGGGATCTATAGAGGAGGAATATCTTTGTATTTTGTTAACCAAATATTAAGTTAGAAGTTAGATCTGTGCGTTCAAATACGAACGACCAGATGTGCCCTGCAATATTACATTGCATACTTTATATACTATACAGCTGGTATAATAGTATACAAGGATTTGCTGGTTAAATAGTATACAAGAATTTGCTGAGTAAATAGTATACAAGAATTTGCTGGGTAAATAGTATATAAGAATTTGCTAGGTAAATAGTATACAAGAATTTGCTGGGTAAATAGTATACAAGAATTTGCTGGGTAAATAGTATACAAGGATTTGCTAGGTAAATAGTATACAAGAATTTGCTGGGTAAATAGTATACAAGAATTTGCTAGGTAAATAGTATACAAGGATTTGCTGGGTAAATAGTATACAAGAATTTGCTGGGTAAATAGTATACAAGAATTTGCTAGGTAAATAGTATACAAGAATTTGCTGGGTAAATAGTATACAAGAATTTGCTAGGTAAATAGTATACAAGAATTTGCTGGGTAAATAGTATACAAGAATTTGCTGGGTAAATAGTATACAAGAATTTGCTGGGTAAATAGTATACAAGAATTTGCTGGGTAAATAGTATACAAGGATTTGCTAGGTAAATAGTATACAAGAATTTGTTGGTTAAATAGTATATAAAGATTTGTCCATTGGTTGGCATTGTTGCATATTTCAGGGGTTTCCTGTGAAGGGAGATGGCAAAATGACATGTTGGGTACTCCACGATCTTCATCTTCATTATTTCTAGCAAGGTGGTCCATCAAACCTGAATACTTTGCAACTCTTAACTGTGCTTGGTTTTCTGATATGAATTTCAAACTACAATCTTCTATTTTAACATAAGCATCAACTATATACAAGTTGTTCCAACTAGGGGTGACCGATAACAAAACTATTTAAAATTATTTTCAAATATGCTGATTGTGCTAATTTGTTCAGAAATATAAGTTTTATATATAAAAATATTGGAGCAAGTAAAGATAACGGACCCTGGTAAAATTTTGGTCCTTTATCTTTAGGTTTATTTTGGTCTGTCATCTTTACTTGATTAAATTCTTACTATTTAAACAATAATTTAAATAATATTTTGGAATCATAGATACCATATTATAGGATTTAACAAGAATTTTTTCCATTTTTTAATTACTTGTTCTTCACAACCTTTATATGATCGGTCATATTACTGCGAAGAACTTCAGCCGATGTAAACAATAATAATGTGTTGTATATTTATAAAAACTAAAGGAAAAATTTATTAAAACTAATGGAGCTTTTATTTTTTTCATCAATTCTTTCAATTAGCATATTTTGGGTCAGTTATCTTTACTAGCTTCATTTCTGGTCCGTTATCTTTAGTAGCTTCATTTCTGGTCCGTTATCTTTACTTGTTTCATTTCGGGTCAGTTATCTTTACTTGCTCCTAAATATTTATAGCTTATCCACAATGCGATAAAATTAAACAATGTGAAAAAATAATAAAATTGTTAGATTTTGGATGAAACGCCATGGAATCTCAGGAGAGACCAACGCGCATTTTGCCCCTTAACTTCCGATCAAACACGATTAACAACAACAACAAAGAGGAGGTTTATGGTGCGTTCCCGTGCTTAAGAACTCTAAGAACGTTCCTTTAAGATACGAAGTACGGTCCTGGTCCCTCTGTTAACAACTACAATATGTAAGATTCCGCGGGTTAGGAATTAATATCGCTAATTAATTAGGGATATTAATAATCACTAATTCGGTTTGGTGGGTTTAACCCGTTTAATTAATTATCAATTAATATCCAAACATTTTATATTATGTCAATTATCAATTTTTATTACTTCACCAACAAGAATAGGTGTTTCTCGCGCCTTTTTCGTTTGTTTACGTTTGTGACGTCACGAAGGACAGCTCGACGTACTATCTACCGTGTCGTCGAGTTCCACGAACCATGACGAACGTTCTTCGTCAAGGGAACGGTTGGTTCTCGTAGAACTGAGGGACGTCCTTCGAGTTCTTCAGCACGGGAACGCACCATTAACATCAAGTTCAAGAAGACGTCACCTTCAGATTCTGAAATATGTTTAAGAAATGGCACTCAAACTTCATGGAAACTGGCAACAGCACAACACCAAGTAAAGTGCCAGCGCCAACCGTGTCAACACTTCGAGCAGTAACGACGAATAACAAGGTTTTCGAGGTCTATCCTTACGAATCTCTACCTCGAGCATCCCTGGCTTTAGACGTTAAACAAACCTCTCTACTACGAATGTTAAAAGCTAATAAATGGCACCAAATCATCTTTCTGCTCTTACGTTTTTGTATGAGGCTCATTTTCATTGATACTAAAGAGTTAACAGACCTAATTCTAAATGCTGGTCTCGTGTTAACCCTGGATGGATTGGTGAATATGGTCTCCATTCTCGCGCACCACTCTCTGGGCTGCAATATGGGAACAGTGGAACTTTCGAATCATTCATTCGAAGGAATCATTTAAAAATTAATTTTGGCCTTCAGTTGAGGAAAAGGGATTGACTAACACCATCTTGTTCATGCAAGATGGTGCATCACCGTATTTTGGTTTCTCTGTTCGCAGTTGGTTGGACGAAAAAAATTTCAAACCGCTGTATGAGTCGAGGTTCAACCAACACTGCACAGCCTCCACGTTCACCGGACTTGACCCCCTTTGATTTCTTTTTCGGTGATCATCAAGTCCAAGATCTACGGAGAAAAGTCCAGAACAATAGACGAGCTAAAGGCAAGAATTGAAACGACTTTTCAAGAGCATATCACAAAAGAAATGTGCGGAAAATTTATGACAGGGTACCAGCGGTGACTGCTGAATTGCCTGGAAATAGACGGAGGTCATGTTATGGCCTGCTATTAAAGAAATATATAGGTAGACATTTTCTTTCATCACCACAAAAACTCGAAAGTAATTCTGAAAAAATGGCGAAAAGTATATGGTTCTACGATTCTATCTCTAATGGTTTACGTTGTATAGCGTTTTGTTACCGCTCACCTCTAGTTGGAACACCCCCATATTGTTGTAATAGTTTTCCACCACTGTGTAATGGAATGAAGCCACCTCTTATGGCTAGACGATAAGCATAGAATTCTTGCATAATATGATAATATTGTTTCGAACTCTTGTTGAGATATTTTTCGAAAACTGAATATAAACAATTAGAATTTTGATTAGCATTTAATGATTCACTTGTTTCAATTATACAGAGAAGTCCATATTTTCTTTCTTTATTTCATTTGGATGTAAATTTGTTGCATAATAATTATGATATATTTGTACTCACAATCACAATATGGACCACTTCCTGGGAGTTAGCTTAACTGCTGCGCCGAAGGAAGAAAAGGAGCTGTTATTTATAATGTTTCTAAAGTTGCTTGAAAATCCTTGTCATTTCCTTAAAAAATTCCCTTCGGGCTTAGAATGACCGGACATTCTTGATGGGCTCAAGTGAGACTTTCCCAAATTCCCATTATGGCAGGAACTCAAAGGCGCTTCCTCAAATAGGATATCCTGGCTGGGTTTACAACTTTACAAATAACATTTATTGGTCCAAATATTGAATCTATCCGGATTTATAAATTGAGCACTATCTGAATTATTTTTCCTTGTTCTATTTCTCTTATTTTCAAGGTTCATCGGTCTTTCTTCATTAGTTATGTTATTTCTACTAATCGCATCTGTCGTTTGTTGATATTCGTTGTACTTGCATCTTTTCTTGCCTGCATTAGGTCACTACTACGATTATTATATGAATCTTTTTCTTCTTCGCTAATTTGATTCCTTCTTTGCTTCTATTTTCTATTTTGTTGGGCTTGTCTTCCATCAGTTCTGAAGTACTCCCGTCTCTTTCTAATGACCTAAAAATGGATATGATAATTGTGTGGAGGTGGTTTCGATTAGGTGCCTAGTTGTTATACTTGGTTCAAATTGAGTTACGCTAAAATGTCCATTAATTTCATGATATTTATAGTTTACTTTGATGATAATGCATTAAATCGCGACTAATTCATTGAGTTGTACATTCTGTTTTTATATGGCAGAGATAATAAGATAAATGATGTGAAGGAACCAAATAGTTTTGGGAAATAATAGTTTGGTAAATTCGATGGAAATTAAAAATAATAGTTTTCAATTATGTGTAGCTATTTTTATTTTTTACTTATAAAAAAGTGCTATAAACCATTCTTCGGATAATGAACCTCAAAACTAGTATAACTAGACAAAATTTAAAAGTAGGAAAAGAAACCGATACATCATCGGAAAAATCAAATTAAATTTCCATTTACTTGGAAACAATGTTTAATAACTTTTTAAATACGAACTAACTATTCTAAATGTTTGCAATGATTTTTACCACTCTTCTTTTGACGGTTTTGGAAATTTGGGACCAATGTTTCAATAACCTTTTAACTGACACTTTCCACTCTTCCTCTATCAAGGCTCTGAGCGTGATAAATTTGTAGGTTTCTTCTTGTTAGCTCGACTAGAAAAGTTCGATCGGATTGCACCCTACTGAATGGTACTGTGCACCATATTGTTGGTGAATAACTTGTCCGGGAAACTGATCAGCTATAGTTGTATGAAAGCGATAGTTATCGAAAGCGTTAGTGTTTCAATTCCTTTTATTGAAAAGCTGTCCCAGGCATTAAGATTATGCCGTTTCACCGTTGTAACGACACATTTGTTGTTGAATCTTTCGACTATTCTCTGTCGAATGAAGCTATCCTGAAGGTGCTAATTAGAGGGGCAAGGTGCGATCTATCTGTAAGCATGTGACTATTTTATTTTCACAGCAGCTAACTCTGATGTTTTACCAACTTAATTAATCCTTTTCCTTATTTTTCTTCCAGGAGTTGAGGCAGAAGAATCACTCCCTGCAACTGAAACTACATACAACGGAACAGACTCTGAATAGTTGTACCTTTGAGCTCGAGACTCTACAAGTAACTACCTAGTTTTTTATTATTAATACTGGTACTTGTGATGTATTCTTTTATTCGAATTTAACATACTCAGTACAAGGCTTCTTAATTGCGCACTTTTAATTTAACTGCATTTGTTCAAAGTATTCTTCATTTCAAATAATGACCACTAAAATAGGTAATTCGCCATAATTCTTGTACCGTGAAACTTATCATACATTGCTTACTGATAATGATCTAGAATATTTCCTTCATCCTTAAAGTTCGTTAGAAAGAAAATATATTTGTAGGATATACAATCTTTATCAGTAGTTATTATTATATAAAAAGTGGTACGGTCTACTAGAACTGTATTTAACTGAAGTTAATATAATCTAATCATAGCCTGAACTTGCGATGGCAAGTGTTAAGTAAATTAATGTGATGGCTTCACTCATTCTTCTTACTTTGCAGGAAGATTTGGACAGACAAAGTGTGGTGGCCAATAAAAAGCACTCTGAAGAACTTCAAACTCTTCGCTCCAAGATCAGCAATATGGAGCACAAGGAGAGGACATCAGAGGAGATGGTGATGGAGCTAGAAGAGCAGCTCCGCCTAGGGTCAGAGCAGCTGAAAGAGGCACAACAGGCACTCTTGAACTCCACGGGTTTAAATGAGACTGTGGACCATTCAGAACTGCACAACCAGGTCAATTTCAGATTATTCATTCTTATCAACTAGTTACCAGTAAATCCATTGTAACATCAATATCTAGTACTCAAACTAGACAACTAATATTTTTCCCTATCCAAATTTGTGCATATGTTTTTACTATAATTTTGTTCACCCTATCTCAGATTGCTTCTCTGACATGTGACAAGCAGAGTTTAGAAGTCAGTGTGTCGCAACTGCAGTCACAGACTCAAGCGCTTGGTACGCAAGTGTCTCAACTACAGCGACTGGTGCAGCAAGCTAACGAAGACCTGCAGGAGAGCGAGTGTAAGAGAACTTCCAACTACAATGAGATGGAGGTGAGTCACTTATCTTCATTCAATGGAAACTACCAAAATGAACTTTTTAAAATAAAATACCTGTTGTGAGGATAAAACAAACTAATTATTCTAGTGCAGAGTATTTCTACCAAGCATTTTTACAGTTTCTTTCCATGCAATTTATCTCAATAATTTCTACCTACAATAATCAAAATCTGTCAAAAGGTATCATGGATATAAATAAAATTATAATAATTACTATTAGCTATACAGTTTTTTCTTATGAACGAAGATATGTAATAATAAGAATTCTTTCGAATGTGGTTTGGAAGATGAAAACTGAAGACAACTTTTGTGTTAAATGTCTTTAAGTTATTGACTGTTTTTTAGATTTAGAACCTATACATTAATTAATACTTACAGTGATGTTATTGCCTTATTATTTCTTTCTCTGTTGCAATTTTCGAATAATTCACTCCTGTTTTAGAGGCTGAAAGAAGAGAACATGGAACTGAAGGAGGAGTTAGAGATGCAGAAACTAACAGAGAAAGACCCCAAAACAAAAGGAAACTCATTATTTGCTGAAGTGAACGACCACAGGTGAGATGATAGAAATGAAGGAGACAATGTGCTACATTTGATAGAATTAATTTGATTTTTTCAAGTAATTTAGTGGACTCATAGAATCAATTACTATTATTTTTCTCTTCTGCAGACTTCATTTGGAGCAGAAGATGTCAAAGATGAGTAGTGCGTACAGGGCACTCATGAGTCACTATGAAGAAGAGGTGGATAAGGTCTCCAGACTCAGGGTGAGTAAAGACTGATATTTTACACTACTACCTCTCGGCATCTTCCAATTCTTCATCTTACTTTTCTCTCTCATGGCTGTTCTGTTGTGACTTGACATTTTTTATATTACAAGCATTCATATCAAATCAATTCATCATCATGAAAGAAAATCAATTTTGTGATCACCTAACGTAAATCAGATACCGACCTGCCACTAATATCACAATTATTCTAAACTATATAGTGTGTTTTCCCGTTAAAAATAACGGGTCATCATCAATAGCAATTTATTACCCGTTATTAGGTTACTTATAATGAATTAAATTAAAATTGATCTCACCATAATCTAATTTATTTAATAGATAAAATACATTCAAAAATTGAATAAAAACGGGAATTTGAATATCAAGTCAATATATTCCCGTGCGTATCATAGTTACATTCTTTATGTTTAATACTCGTCGTGTAAAAGCGGACACCAAATAAATAAATAAACACACGAGGGAAATTATTAGTATAGATATCTTCTAATTGTATGATTGTGTTTCTCAGATGCAAGTTCAGCATCTGCTGAGTACATGTGGCTCTGATAGCGATAGTGACTTCATCACTCACCTCAACGATAGCCTCACTAACTACAGGAACCAGATAGCTGCCTTGGAGGAGGAAGTGAAAGACCTTACCAACAGATTGGACGGAGATAAGCAGCTGGTGAGGATGATTGGATTTGGTGTGACATAAATTGCCCACAGTGTTTTGTGAATCAAACAAACTTTTCCTTGTTTACACAATTCAAATATCTTTCCATGCTAAATTTGTATGTACTGAAAGTAACTAACCTATGCAACCAATCCTTTTTCTTACCACAAATATCACGCTGCTATTTTGTTCTCTACTGTCATCTTCTTTGACGTTACTAACCAAAGAGTCCTTCAGGTGCTTCAATGTGTGCCAGAATGCTGTCAGTCGCGCAGCACCTTCGTCCTCACCACCTTGGAGGTGACGAAGAGGGAGCTACTCACTGTGAAAAGGAGTCTGCAAGAGACTCGTTTCAGAGAGGTGGTGTTGGGTGACCAGGTGCTGCATCTGCAGAGGCAACTCCATGGCGTGAAGAATAATAACACAGAACTCAGGGCACTCAATGTCAAGCTAAAGGTGCAGCTCGATGAGAAGCAGACCAGAGAAAAAGACGTGACTAAAGGACCCACCAAACGAAATTGGAAACCAATGGGCAGTGCTAAAGAAATCAATGGAAGTGATAAAGAGGAAAAGAAAGATGACATCAAAGATAAAACTGTTGAAGAGAAGCCGAAAGATTTAAGAACAGCAAAAGAAGGTTTGAATATAGTTTGAGATGATCCTATTCATTCACTCTATTGCTAGCTAATGTAATTCGTTACTGTTAAAGGTCCACTCTTTTCTGAATTAAGATTTCACACGGAACTATTTAAATTTATAGAGCTAAGGTTACACAGTTAAAAAACAAGAAATTGGTTAAGTATTCGCTTCATAATTAATTACCTAAGAAATATTCTCACTCAACCGTCACTCACCGACATTTCTATTTGATTCATTAGAAGAACAAGGAAGAGGACGAACTTAATCTCTTCTTCTCCTAAACTTAATGACAATTAGGTATGTAGGTCCTACACTTTTAGGTAGCTACCTAACATTTTTTTAGGGTATAGTATTTGGGTAAGGGTATTGGTAGCCATTTATGATATATCCATCTTTGTAAGCCTTTGTTATTGTTTTGAATGTGTCGGATGAACCCCCTTTCCTTTTCTTGAAATTCAGAGGGTAGAAGAAAAATTACAAGAATAACTTAGAACCAGTTACCTTAGAATGACATTTTAGAGTGGAGGGGACCATTAAGTAAAAACTTTTACTCTTTATTCCCCAGTGCCTCTCCCCAAGGTGCCTATCTCCCTAGACAATTTACTCTCATCGGTGAAGGAGAATATACCCCCTTGTTCTCCCCCTAAGAGACTAGCAGTCTCTACCCCCAAAGATGAGGACGCTCCTCCCTCCAACAAAGTAAAGAAGAGTGTCAGGATGCAAGAGACTGTAGATGTCAGGGAGGAAGACGGACAGGTGAGTCATTTATTAATAGACTTCATTAAGGGTCCAGGGGGATCAGGAAAGCTGGGAAAGTTACCAATTTCTACTATTATCACAGTATCTGTCACCAATGACAGACCTAGAATCTGTATACCTGCCTGGTCTCAAGTGGTGGGTGTAGTCATGGACGGGTTTTTAATGGTTGTTAAATATAAACTAGATCAGCTGTGAAGGTTTCCACTTGAAACTCATTGTAAAATTTCAATCATAAACACAAGTATCATGTACAACTACTGCTGCCAAACGATTTCAGTGGTTCTGATGACAATATAGTCATCATTAGCTACTCAGAACTCTCTCACTAAGACTTATCTAGGATGAGTTTGTTTATTGATGATTATGTACAAAAAAAAATGAACAATAATTCATCCAGCCCTTTTATTATTCTCTTTTTTACTGAATCACTATACCTTTTCGCTTTTCCTAAAGATATTCAGGGATACACTAAAAATATTTATTGTATGCTGTAGCTACCTAATAATTAATTTTCAAAATATTTTTGTTGACAGACTAGAGACGAAGTCTTGAAGAGTGAAGGTAACAGTGCCGGTAAAATGAAGAGAGGTCCTAAAGTTATGAAGGTTGATACTAAAGAAGTTCCGAAAGTTGTGGACGAAGCATGCAAGCAACAGTGAATAGTTTCTGTTTTTATACCGTTTATACTTATCTAGATTAATTGCAACTGTAAGGATATAGAATTATATACTTTGTCCATCGTGTAGTCTTTATTCATAGCATTCCATTATTATACATTGTGGTGAGTTAAAGAATTAACCATTAACCTGTGCACCATATTAAAGAGTATCTCTTGAGACTACTAACCAATGCAAGATATTCAAATTAGTAATTTAGTGGAGAGATTATCTCTAAGAAATTTATCAGGACTGAGATTTCTACTACTCTTACAATAGCTACTAAAATAAATGATAACAATATTCTCTAATAGAAGACAGAATAATAAGACACAGAAATAACATTAATAGTAACATTTTATCACACATTTATGCTCAGTTTTCAAATGAAAGGTTAGTATTAGCTACATTCCCATACATGTTATTTACCCAAACTAATTACACATCATCACTTTCTCATATTCATGTACCAAGATCTAATATCCATAAATAGTTGAGATAACAAAGTTATTAGAAAAAACTGATTATAAATAAAACCAACATTAAAAATTGACTAGTTGCCAAGAATTTTGTTACAGCAGCTACTTTAAATTATCAACTACATAACTAATTAATAAAAGAATATCAATGGAGGTTTATAGTCTGATTGATATAAATAAAATCATTTCAAGTTGCCATCGGTTGTTAAAAACATTAAAATATCTTTCAGTTCTACATCCCATATAGCCACTAACGAGACAAGTGCAATTTGCTCCAATAATAACATCTGTGTATGTTCTCTCATTCGATTTTAAGCTAAGGAAGTAACATCACTTTGGATGCCAGTAGGAACACTCGTACAAAAATACAAACCTACTCTACTGATGAATATTAACAGGATATGATGTTTTGTACATAGAACATGAAGAGTTACTGAAGAGGACATGGAGTGACGCCGAACAGCTACTCCGTGTCTGAGATCTACTTTACAAAAAGGAAGCCCCTAACGTTTGACATGAAAGTTTCAAAATTACTCTTGAACTTCAGTCTATTCTGACTATTAGAAACAAAGTTGACTCTTTCCGTCAGAGCTGTGAAATTCTCTGCCAGTTTCTGAGACACGGTTGGGTCTGCTTGATTGGAGATCAGTTGATTCACAAGCACATGGTAGTCATTCTGGGGGTAAAATAACGTCATTATTAAACCAATCACTATAAAAAAAAGAGTAAATTAACAATTATCGCACACAGACCAACATAAACTCATAGGTGTTCTTCAATTTAGAACTAAAATCAATTGAATAAAGTATTTAAAAAATAGAAAATATGCTTCTTACGTGAAATCTAGCAAATACATTAACTACTAAACTTCTAAAAGATGATTTAAAAAAATTATCAACTCCTGAATAAAATCCATATATCACGTTTGTTGTTTGAAAATGGTACATGAGAACAATAACACACAGATGTCGAATAAATAATCTGCTAATTACAATCAGTAGTTCTAGTCAGATAGTATAAAGATACAATGAGCAGTCTTAAGAACTTCTCAGAAATAAGTTAGTAGAAAATGTCTTACCTGATAGCAACACACGAGTATAAAGAAAGCAGATGCTCCCTGTCCTTGCAAAACATCTGAGTTGATTTGTTCACTGAGGATCAAATCCATTACCTTTTGCAGGAAAGGCCTCATCATCTAAAACAACAGATCATTTAACTCATTAAGTCTTATCTTTTAAGGGTAGTACACCCAGGGTTTTTTAAGTCTTCCCATCAGACTTTTTGCTAAACTCCTCCTACTTTTTCCACGAGACTCATGAATCATAAGAAAAACGATATAATTGTTATTTATTTTAGTTTGTATCATGATACCTGCAAGTATCATGGATACAAACTAAAATAAATAACAATTATATCGTTTTTTCTTACATTCTCGTGGAAAAAGTAGGAGGAGCTAAGTAGAAAATCTGGTGGAAAGACTTAAAAAACCCTGGGTGTGTACGGGCCTTAATTACAGTCATTAGTTACCGTTAGAATTGCACCTGTTAGTCACTTACCTGTCTGACGGGAGACTCTTCCGCCAAGTGCTTGAAAATGTAAGTAGTCATCACCATAATGAAATCGAAACACAAAGTCGTAACCTCCGGTGTGAAGGCAGTTAGTCCCAACTCAACAGAAACTACGAGATTCTTCAAAAGTTCAGCATTGAGTTCACAAATCTTCTGAGGGTATATCTCTATAATGAAGACTATCATCTTGTAGTACTGGTTACACACAGGAGGTATCTGGAGCAGTTCTCGCGAGATGAGGGGCATGATGAGGTTGAGACCGAAGAGACACACGTCTGCAGCAGCAACCTTATCATTTTCATCAGCACCAGAAGTGATGGGGCACAGGTCTATGAAATCCTAAGGGAAGAGATGGTAGACACATTAACACCTGCACAAAAATAATGAAAATATGTAGCTAATTAACATTTTTTTTACTTATTTAACCCCCATTCTTTTTAATGCTCAGTTATTGTAGCTTCTGAAGAGTTTCATCAGTTTCTCTGATTTTCTTGACTACAGAGTCTCAAATATTAAGTAACTTTACCTGTTGCATTATTATAAGTTTCACTATATTAGGAGTTTTCCTTCATAGTTTTTTTACGAGTATCGTATCGCGATGTTATTTTTTTCCATAGTTATTAATATTTTCATCTCACATCAACCAAGAATGGTACTTAAATATATGCTACAGGGGTTGACTACATAATCTATGAAGTTGATTTATAAAATACTTTTAACCTATTGTCAAAACTTCGTATTTAAAAAAAATGTATAAGTGATATTACAATTGAAAATAAAGAGAGGACTACTTTAAAATCAGTGAATAAGTTTGAGGGTGTAATTTGCAGGTCTCACCTTAGAGAGAAGTGATGTTAGCAGCTCCATTAGTAGTTGCAGGTCCCTCCATTGGTCCTGCTCTCCCTCTGACTGAACAGCCCTCCTGCCAATGTTGTGTTTCGTGTACATCTTTATCAGCTCAACTGCAGTCTCGTACAACTGTTTGCTGGATGCTGGGGACAAGTAGCAGAGGATTCTCTTTCCACATTCCAGATACAGTTCAAGCAATGCCTCCACAATATCAGCATAGTTGTGGTACAAATCCAACAGTTTGATCATGGCTGCCAAACAAGGATAAATGCGGTTAAATATTGCCTTGGAGCTAGACATCAGAGAGCCTTGGATAGCTCCTATAAAGTTATCAATGTGGTGCAGAACTTGCTTGCGATAGTTCTCTGCTATGTAATTTTTGACAAAGTCGGGCGAGTCCAGAATGTTCTTGAAGTTTGTGATGAGTGGATCAAGTACATGTTGCCACAGCTCCTCCTTTGTCTCCAGATCAATAGCGTTACATCCACCTAATATCGAAAGTCCTCTCATAAGCCCCCTACTAGCTTTGCTGGACACTAAGGCCAACTGACCAGTCACATGTAGTCTCACTATCGCCAGCAGTTTCTCTGATTTCACCACCTGTTGTGCTATTTCCTTGCTGTCCACCAGAGTGATGAATAGAGTTATAGTTTCATTGACTAGGGCCGCTTCTCCACACCTAGTCTGAAGGGTCCTCTCTATGATAGACAGAAGAAAGTTGAGGGTCCAAGCTGCACCCTCAGACCCCACTCCAAAGGCCTGATTCAGCACCGTGGCCTGTTCGATGGGTGGCAGGCCCGGCTGTTCAGATATTTCCTCAGGCATGAGGTAGCAGGCAGCAAAGCGGTTCATAAACCACATAATACTGCAAGAGAGTTCAGGACTAAGAAGGTGAGTGAGATTAGCGTTAAGAGCCTGCTCCTCCATGTGTGCAAGCCTGAACACTGCAGAGAGAATTCGAATTACGGGGTCGATCTTCTTATCCTCCCTGGCTGATTCTAGTTTAAAATCTTCAGGCATGGACTGAGGAGAGGCTAGCAGTGTCAGGGTGTCTGTAACGTTACAGTCGTTCTTTTTCATGTAATTCTGAACATCACTGGGCACAGGAAGGCCTCCAGTTGATGTCACCACGAAGGAAGTGATGAGTAACAGCCAATGTAAGTCCTCATAGAGGTTATTCACAGCCTCTGGGAACTTGTCCTTAGCCTCTCTGTTGTTGGCCAGGAACTGCCTTAGCATTCCAACGCGATTTTCTAGTAACTCACAGAGCAATGGCACGCTATGGTGCAAATGTTGCTGTCCACAAGTGCCTATCATCAGCAGCTGGTCTTTGTAGAGGATGCGGTCTGGCTCCACACTGTCAGATATCTCTTCAGTGTCCAACTGTTTGCGCACTCCATCAGGAGGACTCAAGTGACATTTGAGGTACGCGTCGAATATAGCAATTGAGCACTGCTTTACCTTTTCCGAGTGTTGCTCAAAGCCATTTCCCATAGTTGGGTTGCGTCCCATTGCAATTCTGTCAGCCATCAACATGCCTGCAGAACTGAATGTGAAACTCCCAACTGGGATGGAACCACTGGAGGTGGAGACAACGACGCACCAAGTTCTGAGCAGCAGTTCAAACGCTTCCATGTACAACTGATCCTCATGATCCAGCTGAAAAACAAAGCGAAATAAAATTAGGGGAGTAGTTATCAATACCATTATTCAGCTAGGATTTGAATAACTGAAAAATCATTACACTTTCATATATTTTGTTGCGAAGTTGTAATCCTATTGTGATAACTACAAGTTACAAACCACATATTCTGAAATAATACTTCACCTGGAATAAATATTCTCTTTATTATATAGAAACGACTGCACTTCATTACGCAGTTAAATTAAATAAAATGTTTAAAATCTTTTAAAATTGAAACTCCTGAGTGATATTTAAGATGCACTGCGCTTAAACTTTAATAATTAAATAAATTTGGCCATTAAGTTGAAAGAACAGTTTATAAATTTCATCAGTCCTCAGGGCTACCATCTTCAAGATTTGCATTTCCAAATAGAAACTTTACTAAGTAGGTAATGCTTGTAGGTACAGGAAAAAATTTCATGATTTAAAATTAATAGGAAATAGTGATGTGAAATATGATTTGTGAACTATATCTCTACCAGTACATCTAGAGCAGTGGTTCTTAAATTATTTTCTCGCACACCCCTTGCTTTTCTCAGGCACCTCCTGAGAATTCTATTGCATTGAAATATGTAGATTGAAAAGCTACAATTATAATATACTTGGCTATTATGATGGGAGAGAATTTCAAATATATTTCATGTATATTCTGCACGATATCAACACCAAGAATCGAACTTATAAGTAACATATAAAACAGCCATTCCATAAACAAATTAGGCCCCAAATGGTGCCGGGCACCCCACCTTAAGAACCACTGTTCTATAGAGTAACTGAGTACTTACATGTTCCTCCATGGCACTCCTCTCTGCAAAGAGAGCAGTCAGTCTACCGAGGTGGTCTATGAAGCTAACCACCAGTTGAGTGGGGAGTAGGGAGTAGACGTGAGGGGCAAAGTGCTGCTGCAGTTTCTTGAATATGTTACTGATGCCTAACGCCTCCTGCTCATGCACTTCACCACTGTAAAAGAAACAACATAGTATGCTTAATGTTTGCACTGTAAATTAACTAATTATCAATGGCTTACTGATCATTACCAGGACAGAAAAGGGATTGATTTCTTCTTTGATGTTTTATTACTAGAAAACCAATCAATATTATTTAAAAAAGGTAATTTAGAAAATAAACACCAGAACCAATTGAACTCTTCCAGTGTGATAGCATTTTTGTGTTAAAACACTACGAACAACTAGATATAATCTTAGTTAGATTATGAACAGCTAATAGCAAAATAAGAGGACTCACCTCGACAAGAGAGAGAAAAGGCACTCTAGGTACCTAGCGAGGTACTTGTCCCTGATGTTATTCTTAGAGAAGACCATCCCATTGAGAGTAGATAGCTGTACCAGACAGCTGAGAGCGTGGTGACCCAAGTCCCAGTCAGACCTGAGGAAAAGAGTAGTTGCTAGTTATTAAGGCGAGTCTCGTAACTTCAGTGGTAGTTATTCCCCCAAAAATATACTCAATTATTATTTATGAAAGTCCCTTTTAAAAAGTTGTAGCTACCTAAGATTAGGTAGATAGTTACCATAAGAAGCTACTATCTAACATCACTATTTCCATTGAGACTATTTCATGTAGCTGTTTGACCTAATGGTTGCATCTCCCTTTACCTCACAGTCCAGTATAGTTTGAAGAAGAGGGGCAGAAGATTATCGTTCTGGAACACAGGGGTCCAATCCATTGGGGGTTTGAGTGAAGGGGTTTGGTCAGAAAGGAACACAGAGACTAACCTGAAATTGAAAAATAGAACTATTAATTCTTTGGTACGCTTGTGAGTTGCTCCACGATACTAACATTTCAAATAAAAAGCAAGGTAGTGAAGATTTAACTAGTTTAACCTCTAGATGAGTAAGTGTGAGGAACAGTAGAGAACATTCAGAAATTAAACTTCGGCTATACCTACTTGCTAAAAATATTTCTCCGTTAGTTAATTGAATCTCCTTTTTTGAAAAGCATTCAAATAGCTACAAATATAGTTATTAAAAGTAAAGTAAACAATCACGTCATCAATAATTCAAGTGAGGAAATCTAATTTCATTTTAGTATATTAAAGTGTCTCACCTCCTAGGTAGCTGAAAAGATATGAAAGGCCAAGAGAAAGTACTCTCAGCAATAAGGACCAGCTTCCTCAGCAGGTGCCACTCATTCCCTTTGGCTATAGTGGGTGGACCCCCATTGGGACTCTGAAGGGACTCCACAGCAGACTTGAGCAGATCCACCACAAACAAAAAGATGCGTTGTAGGTGGGACACCTGAGAAACAGGGGGATATAATCACTCATTTCAACTATGAAATAAATCTAATAATATTAAAGTAAAAAGTTAAAAACAATTAGGTAGCTATGTTATAGACAGATGAAAAAGAAGTTGAACATCTATCAATGATTATGTTATGACTATGATTATGTTATGTAGTAGCTGGAGACTTTGAACTATCAAACTAACAGATTTAACTATAAAAAATCCTTACCTCAAACTGTCTCTTGGCAGCAAAATGTTGATCCCAAGTGAGGCCAACATCATAACTTTTCTCAGTGATGGCATGCTCTTGCAAAATGGCAGAGAAAATGGAGCACCCCAACAATGGCTGCAAAATATAGTCATTAGAACTAGGCTAATAGCAACCAATTTTGAAAAATATCAATTTCACAATTTGTAGTCTCAACTATATATTTTCAAATCTAAGTATGATCAAAAAGACAGGTTAATGATAGGTACCTAATGCATATCTTTAACTCACTAGATTATTTGATGGAGCCTTGAACAGCTGTTCCACCTGAGAGAGCATGTCGTCCTTCTCCTCACTCTTATTTTCAGTAAATCCTCTCTTGTGCATGATGGCTAAAGTCTGCAGACAGGGACATTTGTTTAAGTTAAAAATTCATACATAAATTATTGAAAGAAATATGATAGCTACATCCACAGTTTGCTCAGAAAGAAAGTTTAAATTAGCATTTTAAAATTTTATAACAGGTTACCTGGACCAGAGTTTCTCTTAGAAAGTGTTCAATGTTAGGTCTCTCTACCAGGTACATCATGATGTAAGACTGCAAGTGACGCTTTGTCTCCAAATCCAACTCCTTCCACTCTCTGACAATTCCAGAACGGAGGAGGTTAGCAGCCTCAAAGAGAAGGTAGGGAATGCTGCTATTTTCTGGGGGGAAATAAGAATAATATAAACACAAATTCGGTGAAAAAATTAACTAGCTGCATGCAAAAGTAAAACTGATATCTAGCTACTGGTTGAATATTTGCACTTCAACTTCATCCAATAACCTAATCTGGTCATCCAGTGACCTAATCTGGTCATCCAACAACCTAATCTGGTCATCCAACAACCTAATCTGGTCATCCAACAACCTAATCTGGTCATCCAACAACCTAATCTGGTCATCCAACAACCTAATCTGGTCATCCAACAACCTAATCTGGTCATCCAACAACCTAATCTGGTCATCCAACAACCTAATCTGGTCATCCAACAACCTAATCTGGTCATCCAACAACCTAATCTGGTCATCCAACAACCTAATCTGGTCATCCAACAACCTAATCTGGTCATCCAACAACCTGATCTGGTCATCCAATAACCTAATCTGGTCATCCAATAACCTAATCTGGTCATCCAATAACCTAATCTGGTCATCCAATAACCTGATCTGGTCATCCAATAACCTAATCTGGTCATCCAATAACCTAATCTGGTCATCCAATAACCTAATCTGGTCATCCAATAGCCTAATCTGGTCATCCAATAGCCTAATCTGGTCATCCAACAACCTGATCTGGTCATCCAATAACCTAATCTGGTCATCCAATAACCTAATCTGGTCATCCAATAACCTAATCTGGTCATCCAATAACCTAATCTGGTCATCCAATAACCTAATCTGGTCATCCAATAACCTAATCTGGTCATCCAATAACCTAATCTGGTCATCCAATAACCTAATCTGGTCATCCAATAACCTAATCTGGTCATCCAATAACCTAATCTGGTCATCCAATAACCTAATCTGGTCATCCAATAACCTAATCTGGTCATCCAATAACCTAATCTGGTCATCCAATAACCTAATCTGGTCATCCAATAACCTAATCTGGTCATCCAATAACCTAATCTGGTCATCCAATAACCTAATCTGGTCATCCAATAACCTAATCTGGTCATCCAATAACCTAATCTGGTCATCCAATAACCTAATCTGGTCATCCAATAACCTAATCTGGTCATCCAATAACCTGATCTGGTCATCCAATAACCTGATCTGGTCATCCAATAACCTGTTTTGGCATCCAATAACCTAATCTGGTCATCCAATAACCTAATCTGGTCATCCAATAACCTAATCTGGTCATCCAATAACCTAATCTGGTCATCCAATAACCTGATCTGGTCATCCAATAACCTAATCTGGTCATCCAATAACCTGATCTGGTCATCCAATAACCTAATCTGGTCATCCAATAACCTAATCTGGTCATCCAGTGACCTGATCTGGTCATCCAGTGCCCTGATCTAGTCATCCAGTGCCCTGATCTAGTCATCCAGTGCCCTGATCTAGTCATACAGTGACCTAATCTGGTCATCCAGTGACCTGATCTGGTCATCCAGTGACCTGATCTGGTCATCCAGTGACCTAATCTAGTCATACAGTGACCTAATCTGGTCATCCAGTGACCTGATCTGGTCATCCAGTGACCTGATCTAGTCATACAGTGACCTGATCTAGTCATACAGTGACCTGATGTAGTCATACAGTGACCTGATCTGGTCATCCAGTGACCTGATCTGGTCATCCAGTGACCTAATCTAGTCATCCAGTGACCTAATCTAGTCATCCAGTGACCTAATCTAGTCATCCAGTGACCTAATCTAGTCATCCAGTGACCTAATCTAGTCATCCAGTGACCTAATCTAGTCATCCAGTGACCTAATCTAGTCATCCAGTGACCTAATCTAGTCATCCAGTGACCTAATCTAGTCATCCAGTGACCTAATCTAGTCATCCAGTGACCTAATCTGGTTATCTTGAAATAAACTTACCCAAAATGTTGCAACACATGCTGAAAGGATTTTTTGTAAGTCTGAACTGCATGAAGACTTTCTCAACTTCTTGCCGCTGTTGATGTGACACTGTGCTGGGATCAGCCTTTTAAATAAAAAAGATATATATTAAGTCTTGAAGATTTACTAATACTATGTCTATATTGTAGCAATTTGCATGGCAATATAAACATGAACACACATATCTCAAGGTTTAATTAGATCATAATCATATATTTTATGAAAGTTTGCATAAAAAAATTATACTAATTATCCTCTATTTTACCATTTGTTTTTAGAAAGCTGACTTAAAATTGACCCTAAATTAAGAATAAATTTGACTGATTTTTGACTCTCGGTGATACAGTGACACTCTGAATTACAAAAATTTATACAAGTTTTCAGGATATAAAAATGTAGCTACAACAACCATCTGGTTTTTTTTATAATACCTGATTACCAGTCTGTAATGTGTGTCATATCTGTCTCCAAGATTTCATTTTGAGGACGATTTGTCTCCAAAGATTTTCTAATCTGTTTCCAAAATGACCAGAATTTGCCTAAATGTCTCAAATAAATTAATAATTATGTGTAAACTGTAAACATAGGAATTAAATAGAAAATTGTCTCCAAGATCTTAATGGTAATTTGATTATTTTGGAGAGGAATTTGGTTTCTTTTGAAGAGACAAATGGAGAGTTTAAGAGTCATACTATTTTACGTGGCCCCATACATCTACGATCTACCTGATAAGTTTTTATTCACACCTCAGACTGAAAGTGTATGATAGCTACCCTATAAAATTATAATTATTAGTTTTCTATGATAAATTTCATTTTCTATTTCAAATTAAACATCTCAATCAAAGAATAAAAAATTATAAAAGTGTGTAGTATAAATGTCACGCGCGTTTGAGTGATCTGCCATATTGACCGATTTCGCTGCGCAATCTGTTGATCAATAGTTTGCACAGCCATCGATCAATAGCACAACCATTGATCGATTGCTGCGCGTTCGAATATGATTTTTTAGTTTGTATTTACATCAAATTGGCACATTTTATTGCAGATATCAATCGATAGCGCAACCATCGATCGATTTCTGCGCATTCAGATGACACAAATTATATTAGTTTATCTGGTTTAATTAATTGTTTTGTTTTGTTTTTAATGAAATTTTTTGTCTTTTAAAAAAAAAATTATATTGATATTGATAATGATATGGATTTTGTTAGTTTATGCATCTAATTGCTACATTTCATAGGTTAACCATCAATCGATTGTTGTGAGTTTGAATGATAGGGATTTTGTTAGTTTATGCATCTAATTGTTACATTTAATAAGCAACCATCAATCGATTGTTGTGCATTTGAACGATATGGATTTTGTAAGTTTTGCATCCAAATGTTACATTTGATAGAGCAATTCTATTTTTCTGTGCTTAAATGTAACAATTAGATGCATAAACTAACAGAATCCATAGCATTCAAACGGGCAACAATCGACTGATGGTTTTTCTATTAAATGTAACAATTGGATGCATAAACTAACAAAATCCATATCATTCAAACACGCAACAATCGACTGATGGTTTCTCTATTAAATGTATCAATTGGATGCATAAACACACAAAATCCATATCATTCAAACGCACAACATTAAATGAAACAATTAGAAGCATAATCAACAAAATTCATATCATTCAAAAGCGCAACAATCGACTGATGGTTCCTTTATTAAATGTAACAATTAGATGCGTAAACTAACAAAATCATATCATTCAAACGCATACAATCGATTGATGGTTGCCTTATTAGATATGAATTTAAAAAAAGACAAAAAACTCCATTAAAAACAAAACAATTAATTAAATGCATAAAATAAGAAAATCCTTTCCATCCGAACGCACAGAAATCGAACGATGATTGCGCAATCAATTGATATCCGCGATAAAATGTGCCAATTTGATGTACAAACTAAAAAAATCAAATTCGAACGCGCAGCAATCGATCGATGGTTGCGCTATCGATCAATGACTGCGCAAACTTCTGATCAATAGATTGCGCAGCAAAATCGGTTAATATGGCAGATCACTCATACGCACGTGACATAAATATTCCAGTTTGTATTTAATGCACTGAATTTCTCTCCAAAATGGCCAAAACTCTCAAAATACTCTCCAATAATTACATATAAACATAGGAATTAATTAAAAAATTGTCACCAGATAATTTAGGAGACTAATTTTAAAGCCTCAATAGTCGCCGGATAAACTTCACAACTTCATGGATCTTTTGCAGACTGGGTCCTCCAACATTTTTTCAGTTTCCAGTCCAAAAATTAATGGTAAATATTAATAGCTAAATATCCTCTGACATTGCAGGAATTTTTTTATTAGAGAAATTGAATATATGTCAACATATCATTGGAATTTACAACCAAATACTGAAATACAATCTGGTAAATATTTGATTCAGGACAATCAGTCATAAATTTGATACAATTATCAAATTCACTCCACATAGAAAATGGATACAAGTTTTTGTGATTATTTCACGGTAACTAAAAAAACATCAATATTGTAATTCAGATGAGGTTATTAGAAGCAATTGGTTCAGAAATTCAACATATCCCATTTTAGGGTTAGTTCCGTGTTATCGCACAGTTCCATATTTTCGAACACATGAAAATCTGTATATAATTATTATTATTTAACTTTTATTTCAATTATTCATGGTACCAATTACTAATTAGAATAGAAGTTAAATAAAAATTATTATATTTTCATTTCTGATGTGACCGAAAATTAATTGTAGAACCAATCAATAACTTGGATCGAACTTAGTATACCCAACTACCAAATATATTTCATAGACATAGAGCATTCAACTGCTGTTTGTTCAATGTAACACAATATTTATAGAAATATATATGATAATAAATGTATGTATCTAGTGGAATAAGTATGATCACTACAGTTTTCACTAGCTAGATTGATTATTATGTAGCTAATGCTTTTATTGTGAAATTTGGAATTTATTTCAAAAGAAGCAGCTTCAAGGTAGAATATTAGATGAACTATTTAAGCTACCAATAAAATTTGTTAACATATTACCTGTCTAATTAGAAACTGTGGTACCTAACTATATAGAGAAATTTGTAGGTGCTAAATAATTCCAGTCTGCAGAATATGGGATATTTTTAACATTTTCTGTGCGAACAATCCTTAATTTCCTCCTATGTTTACATGTATTTTACTGAGAACAGAAGCCAAAATAGAGGATTTCTTGGAGAACAGTTTACCAGTTCCTGCAGTTTGGCTAAATATATAACTCGTTATAACGATTATAATGCGGAATCACGGTGTCTATTTCAGACGTTGGATAGCGATTACGAGCGAGCAGAAATGAGTCCAAGTAAATTAGTATGTCTCCTAAACTCACCATTTGTCTCTCCAAAATGATCAAATTATCATTAATTCTCTCCAAAATAACATTGTAACATAGGAAAAAAATAGATAATAGATAAAACTCGCCATTTGCAATTGAAGGGCTCAAAATAACAGTCACAAACTCGCCATTTTTGGACATGCTCTATTACTTGGAAATGAGTATAAAATGGTTAAATATGATATCATTTGGACCAAAAATATACCTAAATTACATAACTAGGGTTATTTCTCAATTAAGTTGTAATACGAAATCACGCACAAAAATTACTTTAGTCTCTCCTCAAAGTATTTCTATGAAATATCTTATAAAGAAAACTAATTTCAGCATAGACTCTTGTTAAATGTCTGTCTATGTTTCATAAGTTTTATAGCTATTACAGGACGAAACGAGTGTAAATAAATATGATACCTTTAAGAGTCTACTATATATCGACCAAATGTATAACTAAATTACATAAATAGGGATATTTCTCAATAAAACAACTCCGTTCCGGTAATTCATGGTCTGTTCCGGTAATTGTATGGACCCATAAATTTCCACTAATTTTGCTGATCCACCAACATTTTACCCATTTTTCCACCGAAAATTAATGGTAACATAGGAATGAATAGCTAAAAATCTACCGACTTTGCCAGAATATTACTTTCAATGGAGAAAAATTCCATGACACGTCAGTGAAATTTACCACGAAATACAGACTGGTATGTTGCCATTAATTTTAATTTATTTTCGGTGGATAAATTGGTAAAATGTTGGTGAATCAGCCAAATTATTGGAAATTTTATTCAAATTTATGGTAGATTTAAATTTAATCAGCTATT
The DNA here is from genome assembly GCA_947561585.1 of Caprella mutica. Lineage (NCBI taxonomy): Eukaryota > Metazoa > Arthropoda > Malacostraca > Amphipoda > Caprellidae > Caprella > Caprella mutica. The sequence goes on from CANNZV010003411.1 coordinate 51,190, forward strand.
TGAAAAAGTCAGTGGGATTTTGTGCACCTAATACAGAGTGGCATTTGACAATGAAATTGAAATACAGACAGGTCTGTAAACTCAGAATCTGTATTCCAGTCTAGAAAACATTAGTTATTAGGTATAAGTTGAACCGTATCGTATAACAATTAACAGACTGGGCAACTGGCATAGGAGAAATAAGATATTTCTTACCATTTGCAATTGAAGGAGTCGAAATAACTGTCACAAAATCCCCACTAAAATGGCGAGTTTGGACATGCTTGATTACCTGGCGTCCTGGCCAGGTTTGCAAAATTGCAGACGCTGCGACGCAGTCTGCCTCTGTCGATTCCAACTTCAAGCTGTTGTTTTCAACTTTTCAGTAACAAATAGCATGAGTCTAATTATATAACGGCTAGATAGATTAGCTAAGATATTCCAAAATACTTTAGACTCAATGTAGAATCGAGTCAACTAAGGTAGGTAGTACTTACCATTATGATTTGGGCTGCTTCCGCTAGTTGCTCCATCTTTCCAATTTTAACTCTGCTATCTATAACCTAAAAATATATAAACCAATTTCCCCTCTAAATAGATTCTTCTACATTTACCTAGGAACTGAATCCTCTCAGGATATCTATACCTAGGCTTATAGCCAAACTTTAACAACCGTGAAATTGTGAAGTTGCGAATAAATGAAATCTCAGCTGCTTGATGAACACAAACAAAGGCAATGAAAGCTCAAAGATGAAGATCTCTCGAATTGTTATTGAGAGGAATAATAAATCTTTCTACAAATATATCAGGATTTTTCTAGTATTAATCTATTAATATTTTCCATGATATGAGAATTAACAGTTTGGATTGCCTAACTAGAGTTGTGTTTTACAGACAATATTCATTTAAACTATATATCTAACTATAAAATTAATTAGGATATTAGGTAGTTGAGTCCATGAGGTAATGCTTCGTTTACAAGTCACCACAAGTTACTTTTTTTAATGAGCAAATTGGTAGAATTATAGCGAGTGAAAAGAATTCTGATATTCAACCTACGGTTTTTCCCCATGGTTTTTTATGTTATTCATTGATAAAAAAATAATTTAAATAAAAAAAATCATGCAATATTGAATTATTTTTTATTTAATTTTTGGATGTACGTTATTATGTGAAGATTATATTTTGTTACTGTTTGTAATTGTTAGAGTTTTTGAAGCTTCCGTATACAATGAGCTACTAGGTAGGAAATTTCAATAAATTAATTAATTAAAATTGAAAACTCTTACATCATTGATGTAACGTACCCCAACAAACATATGAATGTCGATTCGATGCCGTTTGCTGTCGAATTCGTAGCGCTAACGGTGGGTATCGACTTAGCAACCATTTCGACTCATAGTAGATATCGGAATGTCTGTTTCTAAATTATATCTGAATTTACACTTCGAGTAGAAACACGAAAACCGATACATGGTTTTAACAGCATCATCTTGACGTCGGCATATCTGTTTCCAAACGATATCTGAATTTATACTTCGACCAGAAGTGCGAAAACAGATACGTAGTTTTAAAAGAATCGTTTCGAATTTGGAAATTCATTTTCTTAACTTCCTGTTTTATAAAGAGTATAGAAACGTAGGAATTATTTCTATTCAATTGGATTGTACCTTTCTATATAACGTACGTTGTGCTCCCTTTAAACTATACCCAATAATTAATCCACTTATAGGGGACTACGGCTGTTGTAAAGGTAGGATCGGACATTGGCAAGCTAGTGCGATTGTACACTGGATTAACGTAAAGTAAGCGATACTGGAACATCGATTGTTGAATATTGTTCCTCCAGTACCGTAAAAATGAAATGGATAACCAATAAAGTGATTTTTCGATAGCCAGTGCATTTATTGTTATGAATCTATTCTAAACTGCTTATAAAAAGCCCCGAGGGTTTCCTGAAGCTGTCTTTGGTGAATATAAGAGAAGTGAGGTGGCGTCCCTTGGAAACCAAAACTGTTGTAATTTAGATTATGTATTGTCTATTTTTATGTTTACCATGTGTATAGTGTTTTTAACTCTCCATGCAGTTTTAGAGGATAGCGCTAGGGTTATGCTCTACAATTACGTACGAGGTCTTAGATTTTGTGTTAGGTAGGCTCGTATAGACTTTATTTACAATCACTTCTTCATTTCCATCTTCCATCCTTGAGTGCAGCCACCGGTGCTTGTGACCATTTTTGTCACATTCCTCGGTAAGTGACAGCAATCACGGAGTAGCTTTTCAGCATCCATGAGCGTCGTGACTTTGTCCATGGAGCCACTTTCCTTTCTGACTGCTTCTTCCAGTCCCTTGTATTTCATTTCCTTTTGACGTCAGTGACATGGTCTTTGGTTCCGAAGCAGACGTTAAACCTCTACTAAACGTATAGAGGCTATTTAACACGTTCCATTTTAGAGTAAATTCTGTGTTATCGGATGGTTCCCCATTTTCGAATATGTAAGAAATAAATATAATAATTATTATTATAAATTTCTGACATGAATTGGCATCCATGATACCAGTACGTAAAATACAAGTTTAGAAATAAGAATGATTACACAAATAATTTTTCTACGTAAATAATGCGGAACCCCATATCCGATAACTTGAGGTTTCACAGTGCCAAAAGCTGCTAATGAGACGATTAAAATTCAGTGATTCACATTATAGATAATTAAACTTAAAGTGGTAATCTGACTCAATAAATCTATATATAATAATCATTATTTAACTAATATTTCAATTGGTATCATGCCTTCAGCTATTATGTTACTAATTAAATTGTAATTATTATATTTTCCTTTATCACGTGTTCGAAAATATATACCCTATTAATAACTTGGAACATAAACTGTATTACTAAAATTGTTTCACAGAGCACAAAATTCCTCTTTTATATAACAAAATTATATAAGTCAAAATGTCAAACTAATTACTCAACTATTATGACCGTTATTTACTGAGTGAGAGTTAGTTTACGGTCAATTTTTAATTAATGCATTCATTACTTTGACGGAGCTTTCATCTGTATTCTAAGTCGTGGCCTCAAAACATTTTCTTTAATTTGAACTCATAGAGAACGAAATTTTTAAGGAGTTACAATTCTATAAAAATTTGACCAACTCATAACTATTTGAAATAAGAATAAGTTGTGATTTTGGTTATAAAAGCGGTGCTTGCCTTTATTGTTCTATTCAGTTTAAAATTTCTTTAAAGGTCCTCTCCAGGCTCCGGGGAAAAAATGAGTTCTCCAACTTGACGCTGAGAAAGAAGATTGTACACTCTAATTGTTTTGATTTCAAATTTAGATTTTTAAACAAGCAATGCGTTTTTGGCCTTCTTTTAAGATATTAATTGTTTTTAAAAGTATATAAACGTTTCTATAATATGTTTATCCAAATTTAAACCTTTAAACGAATAATAAATAGATTTATTAAACCAAATACCTAGTTGACAATCAAAACAAATGGTGTACATTCTTTTTCTTCAGGCTGAAAATTTCTTAAATTAGTAAGTCGGAAGTAAAATAGGTTTTGTAGAGTTTCAATTATAAAAATCTTTAAAAGCATATAAAATTAAAGATATGCTACCAAATTCGATGCAGTTTGCAGCAAAATGATAAGAAACGTTAGCCTCGTTGATTAAGGCAATAAAAATATTTGCTTGGAGGGGACCTTCAAGTTTCTCCGGGTCGCTTAATATCAAATTTTTTTTATAGTAAAATGTATCCACGGTGGCAAAGTGGCAGAGCTGCTGGCACGAGGACGGATAGACCCACGAACGATTCCCGGACATATCACTTCATTTCTTCTCAATTAATTTATATATAACATTATGTAACATAAATCAAATTGATATGCATCTAAATGTGCAGTACGTTATATCAATGAAGTAAGAGTTTTCAATTTTAATTTATTTATTTATTGCATGCAAGTGGATATCGTTTCGAAGCATATTAGATATATAATTAGGCGCCTGTTCGATGCAGAATCCCTATGTATGTTAGATGTCGTAATTTATCTTTCTATTCAACGCTGTTATAACGGTATCGCTTCGATGCCAAATATACTTGATATGATGCGGTTTAGCGGTGCAAACGGATATCGGATTGATGTCTACTTGATGTCACCATGTCTAATTTGTTACTGGTATTCGATGTCGGAGAAGAGGTTATCGAATAGATACATTCATATTTGCTGGGACAGTACATTTAGATGCATATCAATTTGGTTATTGTTACATAATGTTATGTGTAAATTAAATGGGAAGTAATGAAGTGATGTGTTCTGGTATCGATCGTGGGCCCATCCGTCCTCGTGCCAGTACCTCTGTCACATCGCCACCGTGGATGCATTTGACTAAAAAAAATTTTGATATTAAACGACCCGGAGATACCTAAAGATATTTTAAAGGTCCCCTTTAAGCAAATATTTTTATTGCCTTATTCAACGAGGCTAATGTTTTTTATCATTTTGCTGCAAACCGCATCGAATTTGGTACCATATTTTAAATTTTATATGTTTTTAAAGATTTTTATAATCAAAACTCTACAAAACCTATTCTACTTCCGACTTACTAATTTAAGAAATTTTCAGCCTGAAGAAAAACAATGTACACCATTTGTTTTGATTGTCAACTAGTTATTAGGTTTAATAAATCCAAATAATATTCGTGTAAAAGTATAAAATTGGATAAAATTATTATAGAACGTAATTAATTAATATACTTTAGGAAACAATTAATACATAAAATATAGGCCGAAAACGCATAGTTTGTTTATAAATTCGAATTTGTAATCAAAACAAAGAGTGTAGCAATCTTCTTCTTGAGTATCAGATTATAGTGATTCGCTCAATTGTTGCTCACAGAGTATTAAAAAACTTTAAAAACAAATTATGAAATATATACTGAACCGAATTATATGCGGTTTGCAGAATAATGATCGTAGACCTTCGTTCTATAATATTATGTTATAAACTCATTTTTTTCCCGGAGCCTGGAGAGGACCTTTAAAGTGAATAGAACAATACAGGCAAGCACCGCTTTTATAACCAAAATCACAACTAATTCTTATTACAAATAGTAAAGAGTTGGTCAAATTTTTATATAATTGTAACTCCTTAAAATTTTCGTTCCTTCTGAGTTCAAATTAAAGAAATTGTTTTGAGACCACGACTTAGAAGAAATTAATAGATAATTAGATTTTTATAATTATTGTGTTTCATTGAACAAACAGGAATTTTGTGCTCTGTGAAATATTTTTAGCAGTTAGGTATATGTTCCAAGTTATTAAATAGGGTATATATTTTCGAACACGTGATAAAGGAAAAAAAAATTATTTAACTACTATTTAATTAGTAACAAAATAGCTGAAGGTATGAAACCAAATGAAGTAAAACTGTAAAAGTTAAATAATGATTAAATATAGATTTATTGAGTCCGATCACCACTTTAAGTTTGATTATCTATAATGTGAATCACTGAATTTTAATCGTCTCATTTGCACAGCTTTTGGCATGGTGAAAGCTCAAGTTATCGGATATGGAGCTCCTAATTTTATGTGGAAAAATTATCAATGTAATGATTTTTATTTCTAAACTTGTATTTTACGTACTGGTATCATGGATGCCAATTTAAGTAAGAATTGAATAATGATAATTATTATATTTATTTCTTACATATTAGAAAATATGGATCCGTCTGATAACACAGAATTTACTCTAAAAAGAAACATGTTAAATAGCCCATCAACTTTTAATTGTTTACGTTTAGTAGAGGTTTAACGTCTGCTTCTGAACCAAAGGCCATGTCGCTGACGTCAAAAGGAAATGAAATACAAGGGACTGGAGTGAGAATGGAAAGTGGCTCCATGGACGAAGTCACGACGCTCATGAATGCTGAAAAGCTACTCCGCGAATGCTTTCACTTACCGAGGAATGTGACAAAAATGGTCACAAGCACCGATGGCTGCACACAAGGATGGAAGAGAAAAAGGAAGAGGTAATAGTAAATGAAGTCTACGAGCCTACCTAACACAAAATCTAAGAAGTAAGAACTCGTACGTAATTGTGGAGCATAACCCTAGCGCTATCCTCTAAAACTGCATGGAGAGTTAAAAAACACTATACACATGGTAAACATAAGATAGACCCCAGCAAACATGAATGTATCTATTCGATGTCTAAACGACTTTGTATAACCTCTCTTCCGACATCGAACACCAGTAACAAATTAGACATGGTGACATCAAGTAGACATCAATCCGATATCCGTTTGCACCGCTAAACCGCATCATATTAAGTATATTTGGCATCGAAGCGATACCGTTATAACAGCGTTGAATAGAAAGATAAATTACGACATCTAACATATATTGGGATTCTGCATCGAACAGACGCCTAATCATATATCTAATATGCTTCGAAACGATATCCACTTGCATCCAACAAATAAATAAATTAAAATTGAAAACTCTTACTTCATTGATATAACGTACTGTACGTTTAGGTGCATATCAATTTGATTTATGTTAAATAATGTTATATATAAATTAAATGGGAAGAAATAAAGTGATGTGTCCAGGTATCATTCGTGGGTCTATCCGTCCTCGTGCCAGCAGCTCTGCCACTTTGCCACCGTGGATGCATTTTACTATAATTTTTTTTATATTAAGCGACCCGGAGATACTTAAAGAAATCTTAAAGTGAATAGAACAATACAGGCAAGCTCCGCTTTTATAACCTAAATCACAACTTATTCTTATTTCAAATAGTAATAAGTTGGTCAAATTTTTATATAATTGTAACTCCTTAAAAATTTCGTTCTCTGTGAGTTCAAATTAAAATGTTCTGAGGCCACGACTTAGAATACAGATGAAAGCTCTGTGATGAAAGTTCAAAGTAATGAATGCATTAATTAAAATTTGACCATATACTAACTCTCACTCAGTAAATAAAGGTCATAATAGTTGAGTAATTAGTTTGACATTTTGACTTATATAATTGTGTTATATAAAACAGGAATTTTGTGCTCTGTGAAATAATTTTAGCAATACGGTATATGTTCCAAGTTATTAATAGGGTCTATATTTTCGAATATGTGATAAAGGAAAATAAAATAATTATTATTTAACTACTATATTTAATTAGTAACATATATAAATAGCTGAAGGTATGATACCAATTGAAATAAAAGTTAAATAATGATTATTATATATAGATTTATTGAGCCCGATTACCACTTTAAGTTTAATTATCTATAATGTGAATCACTGAATTTTAATAGTCTCATTTGCAGCTTTTGGCACTAGGTGAAAGCTCAAGTTATCGGATATGGGGTTCCGCATTTTACGTAGAAAAATTATTTACGTAATGATTTTTATTTTTGAACTTTTATTTTACGTACTGGTATCATGGATACCAATTTAAGTAAGAATAATTGAATAATGATAATTATTATATTTATTTCTTATATATTCGAAAATGTGGAACCATTCGATAACACAGAATTTACTCTAAAATGGAAGGTTTAAATAGCTTCTACCAAAGGCCATGTCGCTGACGTCTAAAGGAAATGAAATACAAGAGACTGGAAGAAGCAGTCAGAAAGGAAAGTGGCTCCATGGCCAAAGTCACGACGCTGATGGATGCTGAAAAGCTACTCCGTGAATGCTGTCACTTACCGAGGATGTGACAAAAATGGTCACAAGCACCGGTGGCTGCACTCAAGGATGGAAGAGGGAAATGAAGAGGTAATAGTAAATGAAGTCTACGAGCCTTCTTAACACAAAATCTAAGACCTCGTACGTAATTGTAGAGCATAACCCTAGCGCTATCCTCTAAAACTGCATGGGGAGTTAAAAACACTATAAACATGATAAACATAAAATAGACAATACATAATCCAAATTACAACAGTTTGTGTCCCAAGGGACGCCACCCCACTTCTCTTCTATTCACCAAAGACAGCTTCAGGAACCCCTCGGGGCTTATTATAAGCAGTTTAGAATAGATTCATAACAATAAATGCACTGGCCATCGAAAAATCACTTTATTGGTTATCCATTTCATTTTTACGGTACTTGAGGAACAATATTCAACAACTGATGTTCCAGTATCGCTTACTTTACGTTAATCCAGTGTACAATCGCACTAGCATGCCAATGCCCGATCGTAACTTTACAAAAGCCGTAGTTCCCTAAAAGTGGATTAATTATTGGATATAGTTTAAAGGGAGCACAACGTACGTTATATAGAAAGGTACAATCCAATTTGATAGAAATAATTCCTACGTTTCTATACGCATTATAAAACAGGAAGATAAGAAAATGAATTTCCAAATTTGAAACGATTTTTTTAAAACTACGTATCTGTTTTCGCACTTCTGGTCGAAGTATAAATTCAGATATAGTTTGGAAACAGACATGCCGACGTCAAGATGATGCTGTTAGAACCATGTATCGGTTTTCGTGTTTCTACCCGAAGTGTAAATCCAGATATCATTTAGAAACAGACATTCCGATGTCTACTATGACTGAGTCGAAATGGTTGCTAAGTCGATACCCACCGTTAGTGCTACGAATTCGACAGCAGACGGCATCGAATCGAAATTCATATGTTTGTTGGGAAGTGGGGAGAAGGAGCAACCATGGATGAATAATGAAATTAGGATGGCAATAAAGAGGAGGAAAAATTTAAATAAAGTTCACAGGAACAGTAGAAGTGCACAGGAGAAAGAAGAGGCTTGGAAGAATTATATTGAGCAAAAGGAAAAGGTGAAAATGATGATAGCCGAAGAAATGAGAATATTCGAGAAGAGGATAACAAGGGAGATAGGCAGGAGATAAGAGAACATTGTGGGAAAGGATAAATAGGCTACGTGGAGTGGAGAAGAAAAAGAAGGAGTTGAAGATATATGATGAGGCTGGTGAGGAGCTGGAGGGAGGGAGAATGAGGGAAGAGATAGAAAGATTTTGGCAGGGGTATACAAGACCCATCCAAATAGAATGGAAGAAATGTGGACTGAGGAGAGGAGAACATTGTATGAGAGAGAGAGAGTTAGATATAAGGAGAGATCAAGAAAGAGAGGAGGAGAGACGGGAAAGAGGATTGGTATTACCTAGAGTGGTGGCTGACCCGAACAGGCACATAAAGGTTATGGATGTGTACATAGACAAAGAAGAGACCAGAAAGATTATAAAGAACGGAAAGTCGGGAGGAGTAGATGGATTGAAGCCGGAGATGTATAAGGTATTGGAGGGAAGTGAGGTGTTTATGAGTGCAATGGTGAGAGGTTTTCAGAGGGTGGTGGAGACAGGGGAGATGCCAGAGAGTTGGAAAAGGTCAAGGACTGTCTTGATATCAAAAAGAACATGGCAAACATTGGAACAGCTCAGACCCATAGCTATGACGGACATCTCCTATAAAATTCTTATGGGAGTGTTGAGAGACAGGATAGAGGAGCAGATTGAAGAAAATGGGATGAGAAGAGACGAGCAGGTGAGGTTCACGCAAGGAGGCATGACGGGAGAGTGGTGGAGCTGTTCAAGAGGGTGTATAGTGAGGATGGAACGAGGTTGGTGATGGGTGAGCAGAGGGATGTTGAGGTGGAGGTGGAGAGTGGAATTAGACAAGGTTGTACGGCATCGACGGTGTTGTTCAAGTTGATAACATTTAGGATTATTGAGGCATTGAGGATGAAGCTGGAGGGAGTCAGAATGGGGATGTGAAGTTGAGAAGTTTTTTTTTGCGGATGATGGTTTGATTTTGGCGAGGAGTGTTGGTGAGGCAGAGGAGGGGGTGAGGGAGTTGAGACAGGTGGCTAGTAGATACGGATTGGAGATGAATGATGGAAAGAGCCAGGTGCTCTTGTTCAACGTTCAGAGGCAGGTTGAGCATATTGATGGAATTTTGGTTGTGGATGAGGTGAGATATTTGGGGGTGAGAGTGCAGAGCAGGAGAAACACGTCTGGGAAGCAGAGGAGTGATATGGTTGGAAAGGCGAAGAGATTAAGTGGTATGACTTACTCGGTTATAGAGAAAGGGTGCCATAAGGTGATGCTAGGAAAGAGTTACTGGAAGGGTGTGGTGTTACCGAGTGTGTTTTATGGGTCGGAGGTGGTGAGGCTGAGGGTGGAGGATATAGACAGTTTGCAGAGGCAGGAAAATGCAGCTATGCGGAGAATGTTGGGTGCGCCGAAGAATGTAGCAATAGCAGGCATGAGGGGGGACGTAGGAATAGGCACTATGAAGAAAAGAGTGGCACGAGGAAGGTTACAGTACTATAGGAGAGTGGAGCAGGGGAAGAATAAGTTGCTGGCTGGAGTGATGGGAAATGCGCATGTGAAGGGGAGTGAATGGATGAGGGAGACGAGGAAGTATATGAGCTGGGTGGATATTGAGGAGGAGGAGTTGAAGGTGATGTCGAAGGAGGAAGTGAAGAGAAAGGTAGCGGCGGTGGTACATGTGGAGAGGAGGGAGGAGGTCGAGCGGAGGAGCAGTCTGAGGCTCTATGGGAGGTTTACGAGTGAGATGAAGGAGGAAGATCATGAGGGAGGAATGGCATCAAGGCTGTGGTTCGCTGCAAGGACAGGATGTCTGAGGTTGGAATGTAGAAGATGGGGAGAGGAGAGTGACAGGTGTAGGTTGTGTGGAGTTGATAGAGAGGACGAGAAGCATTTTATCTTGGAGTGTAAGGAGTTGGAAGGAGAGAGAAGGCAGGCGGTGGAATTGCAGAGACCGAGGCAGGAGAGTATAGATAAGGTGCTGGGGAGCTTTTTGTTTGGAGGTGGAGATGATAGGGTGAGGAGAAGAGTTTTGCATGAAATGTGGAAGCACAGAGAGAGAGAGAGATGAGGAGGAGGGAAGGGGAGATGCCCCCTTAGTTGAGCTCTGGATGAGATGAAGCTATTCTTCCCTTTCTATTATTTTATTAAATACTAAAAATGTGGTATCATGGATAATTGAAATATATGTATATAATAAATTTTAAATTAAATAGAAATACTTGCATTGACTTATTTGATAGCATAATGCACTTGCTATTTGAGGCCCATACTATATACTAGCAATTTCCCCTTCTTAAAATTCAAAGTATACTAGGCGGTGAGAACGCGGCGGTAGAACTGCTAGTATAGGATGGGCGTTAGATAGATGATGATTTTTCTTATTTTAAATAAGATTATACAATTTTTTTTTACAATTGAAATAAAAGTAAAAATATTCAAACAAATTTTTTTGCTAGAAACCAAGAGAGGAATATGCGATAAGACTGCTAAATATTATAATTAAGTTATAACTTATAAGTAACTATGATACTTACCACAGAAAGGGAAGAATCAAGGTTCATAGACTATAAGAGGTTAAACGAATGGGGAAAAATTGCCATTGAGAAAATAACAATTTCTGTCTTCCTTCTTGAATATCTCTTTAAACGGTAGATTAAACTTGCGCGTAAGCCAACTTAGAATTGTTCAAAATTTAATAATCTATCGAATGGTATAAAAATATTCAAAAGAAACGGGTTTTCCGCTGCAAAAGAATCAAAAAACTAACGGCTATTCACTCCGTTGTCCGTTGATTAGGTTTACTGGTTAACATTTTCATCCGCTTCAATTACTGTAGCTAAAATTAGAACAAACCTAATATTGCAATAATAAAATATAAAAATATAAAATGTCAATTATTTGTATCATAGGTTTCATAGGTTTTAATCTAAAGAATAGGTTTTCATCTAAAGAATTTGTAGACGCAGCTCTTAGTAACATTTCGTACTATTCTATTCGTTTAACCTGTTATAGTCTATGAACCTTGGGATGAATAGCTTCGACAATCTCAGTCGAAACTTAAGTGCACCTAGGTATACCGAAATTTTTTTTTTACAATTAATTAATATTTTTAATTTAGCTAATTGTTCAGTAGAAAAAACATAAATACCGAGAAATACAACACAAGTACAAAAACAAGTATTTATAAAAACAACAAAACAAGTATTTATATGCAGATTATAAAAAAAATAGTGAAAAAGAATCTGTTGGGTATTCTCAATTCGGCTCCAGACACCATTTGTTCCTCTTGGATGAACTTCCAATGAGGGGTGGGCTGGTACCTATGGAGAGGACATAACGCATAAGAGTGAGGGAAACTGCCGAGCGTTCTCTCACTAATTAAGTTTCCCGACGAGCCATTAGTAGAATAATTAGAAACTGATTCTAATACTACTGCTATTTCTATAAAGTAACAAGATAAATAGAATCATATATATGTGAAATTTAGTAAGTTATTGGTTTTTAATAGAATTTACTATTGTTTTTTAAATTAATAAATATCAATTCAATAAATTTATTGAGTTAATTTAACTAACTGAGACAGTCAATTTAAACTATAAAAATTATATACTGCATTCGATACCTCGCTATATAGTATTTATTTCAATACTTTGAGCTAACGCAGAGTAATTATGTATTCTCTATACCTAGTTGGATATTTAGCATGTCTTGCTTCATATTTAGAATACTTCCATTTAAATAAATTCAAACAATGTTTTTAAATGTTAATAGATTGTTATTATTTTATATCATCAATAAAAGTGCAAAATTGTAACTTAAATTTTAAATGCAATAAAAGAGAATTGTAATTGCAATATAGAAGCAATTTAAATGCTGTAAAAGAAATATAACTGCAATATAGAAGCAATTTAAATGCAAATTACTTCAAATAAGCAATTAGTTTAACAAATTCTGATAGAAGCATTGGAGAACAAATATAAACTGCTAGAATACGACGAGTGAATACTTAACCTTGTTCTATCTTCCATTAAATTTATAACTAATGTTTTCTCAGTTTTTTAAGTTTATTGCTGTATTGGACATTATTTGTCATGGTGCTGAATTGAATGTTAATGTCGAATGTTAATGTCGAATGTTTCGATTGAATGTTGAAGCCAAATATTGATGCCGAACGTTGAAATTGAATGTTGATATCGAATGTTGATGTCATTGAAATTTGATTTAGAATGTTGATGTCGATTGTTGAATATAGATGTCGAATGTTGATTGTTGAGGGTGAATGTTGAAGTAGAATGTTGGTCATGGTAGATCTGTACTGCAAATCAGGAATATATCTTATCATTATTTAAAATCACTCATCTTTATTCCGTATGAAACAATTTATGTGGCAAGTATTTTATGTTATTCGAACGGGAAAAAGATTGCCGTACAAACCATAACCTTCCGCAGTTTTGCAAAGGTAATTAATGGATAAGTTCACATCATACATTATCGGGGGGAAAAGTTGTTGTTGATTTCTTTAACATATTTACTCTTGAACTCTTATATAACTGTTTTTATGATTTGAGGTATTTTATACTTCCCATTGCTTGGAGTAACGTGTATAAAATATTTTGAATTTGGTCAATTTTCATGTAAAGAGAACTGTTTGCAAATGTCAAAAATTGGGCCCTAATTAGAATATTATATCACAGGTAAAGCAGGATATATAAATGTTGATAGTATTTAATAATCACATCATGTGATAAAATATATAAAATAAATCTTACTGTAAAGATTTATTTATTTTTCAAATCAATTCCCTATTTTGTTCATATTTTTTAAAGTTACCATTTCCCATAAAGTAAAACGTGACAGTAATATCTTAGTTCTAAATGCTTTTCTCCAATCACAGCATCTTTAAACATTAAATAGCGGTGAACATGTTTCTCCAATTCTAAGTAAAGTACAATTTAAAAGGAGAAGTCTGTCCCACTTAGATTAGATAGAATCGAAAATGTTGACCTACTTAAAGAATATGAAGCAAACCTTAAAAGATACTGAAAAATAACTCTATAATTTTGCCTAATGCTTTAAGATACGGTATGTTTAAAGGTAGATAATAGTACTGTACAATGCACAATATATAATTTCGTTAGCAAAATAATTCCATAGATTTGCCTGCACATCACAGTCATCATTCAGAAAATGTTGGCTCATGATATAAATTGTTATGATGCATTTACTTCCTCATTTCTATTCTATGTATAAAATACATCTTACGACTCTCAATTTTTATCATTTCGCACAGTTTTTATTTCAGGGTATATTTTGTCATTGTGTTTATGTTTTTACATTAATCTCATTTCCTAGTTAGTGAATGCCATTTTTCACGAAAAGAGTTTCCATTCCTGACTGTAAATTTTAAAATATAACGTATGAGCAAAAGGAAGAGACCCTACTAACTAAGCATATAATTATAATATAGCCACAGTAAAACATTAATGATAAAAATTACCATATTCACATTGTGAGCTAAATATTTATTTGGTCCATTTTACAAGAATTTTAATATCTATTCTGTGAAATTCATCAGTTTCCTGACATTGATAATAAGAATTATTATGAATAATATTTTATTCACGTTTCAAGAAAATAATTGTTAAATACATATTCGTACGTATTTAATTGATGATTTTAAGTGTTTTTGATTAGACACAGGTAAAATATTGAAATATAGTTATGCTAAAATTGCCGAACTTATTGTTTTACTTTTTTGTTCCTAATAGATAAACACTACCCAACTAGATGACGGGCACTCATAGAGCACATACTTTCGATGCCGCTTATAAATGACTTAGATCTTTACCCTGTTCGCTCCAAAAAAAACTATTAAACTGGTTCCTGGATAATGACCGTCATCCCACTAAATTTCAGGCAATTTGGTTGAATACTTTTTGAGTTATAAATGACCTTGATCTTTGACCTTCAACCCGATCGGTCCCAAAATATAACCAAATGGTTACTGGATATTGACCAATCGTCCCATCACATTTCAGGCAATTTGGTTGAAAAAAAATTGAATTATAAATGACCTTGACCTTGTACCTGATCGCTCCCAAACACTTACCAAATCGTTCCTGGATATTGATCAATCGTACCACGAAATTTCAGTCTATTTGGTAGAAAACATTTTGAGTTATTGAGTAATAAATGACCTTGACCTTTAACCGAATCACTCCCAAAATTCTACCAGACGGTTCCTGGACATTGGCCAATCGTTGCACCAAATTCCAAGCAATTTGGTTGAAGAGTTTTTGACTAATGCAAGTAACAAAATGACAAATAAGTAATTGCCGCTTAAAATATAACCTTCCGCTATCTTCGAAGGTAATAACTAATGATCAATTTCACTTAATAATGTAATACCTAATTATGATATTTTAAAAAATTATTAGAGTATGTGAAGTAGTATTGGCTACGTATGTTATATAGACATTTATATATAATATAGTAAATGTTATGTGCGTCACTATAATTTATAGTATAAACACTATCCAACTATGCAACTTGCACATATATTATAAACAGGGCATTTTGAAGCGATATATTTAAAAAAATCCAATCATAAAACAAAACAGAAATTAGACCATCTGCATTTTCTTGAAACAATTGCCCAATTCCCTTTTCTATGAATATATTAACTCAATCGTTCTATTGAAATCGTGTGAGTCAAAATATAGTAATTTGTTGTGTATCCGTGATGACGTCATTTCTAAGGCCACAGGTCATCAGCTTCATGTAACCACTAGGTACTCATTTTGCAAATCTCGCTGCTAGGTTATCATATCGTTAGAGTGGATTCCCAGAAGAGGATCTTCCAGTTGCAGGATTTATAAATACCAGAGGGCGGATTGAGCAATGCCCCTGCAGCAGGCTTTGGATTCCGAGAAGCTGAATAGTTTGCTATAAATTAGAGTTGAGAGGCAAGGAGTACTGTGAGGTACTATCTGTAAATATATCTAAAGAAAGATATATCTAAATAGAATAGGTACATCTGAAGGAAGAGTTATCTAAATAGAATAGTAGGTGCATCTTAAGTAAGAGTTATCTAAATAGAATAGTACATATATATAAAAATTTGGAAATATCTAAATAGATCAGTAGATAAATTTTAATTTAGAGTAAAATCTAAATTGAAGAAAGATAACAGTATTCAAATATTCTAAATCTATGTGGGAAGAAAATAGTGTAAATACCATAATTTTGATACACATCATTTTCAGTTGGTAAAAAGTGATGAAATAACATCATTTCCTCATTATGGTGACACTTACTGCATACAAATTAGGAGTACTTTGGGAACACATTGCTAACAGCTCCTTACCAGTCTTCTTAGGTATGTCTTTTAGATTAACTCTTTAGTAGGAGTATCCGTAAGCATCAAATATCATAATTATACCAGTTACCGTTACTTTGGGTAACCAAGTATTCCTTCAAAGAGAACTGTCTCTTTCGTTAACCTTCAAGCGATGTATTGACAATATATGATGATGTTGACGAAGTACAGGGCACTCTGTTAGTCTACCTGTAAGTACACATCTACCAGCTAGTCTGTAACCTTCAACTATCGCCATGATACACACGCAAGCCACCAGTTGCCTGGAAAAACCGTCTAATGGATAAGCATTAACTATTGTTTGTTGACAGCTAGTAATTATCTGCATAAAACATCCCTATCACGTGATTGGGAATCCATTACCCTCTTCGCATTTATTTTGTTCAAGGAAACGGTCATCCTAAAGACTTATTGAGGGACTAAATAAAACTTCAGTAAATTCTCAAATCACTAAACGTTACTTTAGTTGGTAGCTACATAATAAGATTGCTGTGTTGAAGTACAAAAAGTGAAGTTCCTAGTTGCATATGAATGATATATCAAGCTATCCATATATTTTTATATATGGATGCATTAGGTAGCGTTACTAATAGAGTAAATAGGAGGATAACTATGTGATAATATTAAGGAATTCCGTCTCTATTGCTCGTTGAATAAAGGTCACAGTTGAGTATTGTGATGAAAGTAGTGCTAGAGGCCTATGCAGGCAATAATGCAAACACTACCTACACAGTACACTTCCCTGTGTGCTGCTAGGATGTAAACCCCAAAGGATTCACTCCCTGGTTCAATGTCATCTATACAACAACAATTAGCATCATCAATAGGGATTTAGTCAATGAGTTATATTCATGAATGTGACATTCACTGTTGGAGAACATTTTAGGGCCTTATTGCAGTGGAGTAGAATTCTATAGATTCATGATAAATTAAAGTTTAAATTGATGCAAGCAAGCAGCTTAAGAGTTCATTTACGCACACTCATGCCTATATTATCAACACTCAGTGCCACTTTGTGATTTATTTCCTCTTCCACGAACTCTTCAAACACAATATCTTCCTAGTAAGTACCTATATGGTAGAGCTTCTTCATTGCTATATGAGTATAGAGTCTCTGAATTTTTCATAGGAGAAAATTATTAACATTTGATCAATTATTAATTGGTAAAAATGTTCGTTATATATATTTCTTCTCCATATCATTTATTTGTAGTTATTTGTATATTAACTACAAACAATTTTACCACGAATAAAATTATATCATTTTATATCATAAATCACTGCAAATCTGCAATCAATCAAGCGAGACAAGATCACAGAAGAAGAAGATGATGCCCCAAGAAAATGTGTTAAATTTTAATTATGTTGATTGAAGGTGAAGTTCAGGAAATTAGGTTTCGACATTTATTATGCAATAAGAGAGACAAAAATAAATTTTCAAAACGGAAATAGTTTAAAGTATAGATAACATGGAGTGAAGTGTGATTGTCGTCCATATTATTAAATAAACATTTTTTAATTAACTTATTGTACACAAAATCGTAAAGTTTGACCTCTCAATGAGCTTTTGGTTGAGTTGCATGACATGACACACCTTAATAATCACAGTAATTAGTCTTTGCATATACCAGCATATTCTCCTCATACCTGATATCATTATCATCATTGGTCCTTGCTTAGCAATGAAGTTAATATGTACTTACTTACCATGCTAGAAATTGAGCTAAGTGTCATTATCTTTTAGCAGATGTATGGTTTCTATATGTGTAATGAAGTGTTTTGAAGCATTTGCCGAAAAAAACCTTATATAGTAACTTATTTATTTTTAGCAAATATAACAAAAACTTGATATTTTTTCTTATTTAATGAGAAATATTCTAATGACCGTAAATCAAGTATTTCTCAAACCCCGTTTTCACGCTGAAGTCATGTATTTATTTTTACTTGATTTTTATGTCAGGCTGCAACTATATATTTGAATCAAGGACGCACTTGAATTATCTATGGCTATGTTTTAACATTGCTATTCTATATATTAGCTATGAATAGTTAAATAAATTATTAAATATATATTGAAAACATTCAACACTTCTTTTTGAATGAATGTAAAAAATAATCTAGTGATAAAAAGAAAATACTAATGTCAGCATTCAAGTTTTGACTTTTTGTGATCATTGACTGTAAAACGACATGATGAATATTCATTCATCAATTGACATTAACTATATTTACTTATCACGGAGAGAATGAAAAACCCCAGCAAAAATTTTTTATCGCCAAATTACCTCTTCAACATTTCAAACTGTGGTAGCTCGTGAAGAATACTGGTATAAACGCCTAAAAAAGGTGTACGTTTTTTTGTGAAGTTTATGAAAACAAGTACGCTTTTTATAGGAAATGAATGTAAGAATTCTAAATCCACTAAATGATAATAGAGCAAGTAAATAATATAACAGTGAGGCATATTTTACACGAGCCGTTGTTTTTTCAACAAAAATGCAGCATAGAAGAACGCCCATTCTAAGAGCACATACAATTACAAATGCATACGTTTATTCAGTCGTATCGTTTTTTCATTCTCCAATTTCTTTGCTGCGGCGTGAGAAAAACGCCCATGTGAAAGGGGAAAATGAAATGAAATGTACCTACCCTCATTAGGTGATGGAAAATGATCTTCACCATTGCACATCTTAGCCTCAGTTTTCTCTAATAGAGTCATTTTATCTGTCGATTCTTGATCTGTGAAGTTGTGAAACAATTAAATAAGAAGTAGAAGTGTGCGATATAGAATTCTTCATTTTATTGTGTTTATTTTAATAAATAATTTTTACATACATATACCTATATAGTTGTGGTTCGGAGGGTGAGTCTAGGTACTTTTTAATAGAGTGGAAGTTAAGTTTTAGTAATCCTATGACTAAGAATATATGAAGAATATAGGTTTGATGATCATTGCAAGAGCATTTTAGATCGGTTGTACTACCTATAGTAATTATGATCACACCCACACAAATTTTTAGTTCTATTGTACTTTTCTTTATAGACAACAATATTATTAAACTATTTATTTATCAGCTAGAGCTGACACTCGGTAGAGCGCATACCTTCGCCCCCGATTATAAAGACCTTGACAATCCAATAATCCTTGATTTATAAATGACCTTGACTTTAAATTTTGACCTGTTCGCTGCAAATTTTTAGGCAATTTGGTTGAATACTTTTTGAGCTATTGAGTTACAAATGACCTTTTCCTTGATCTTTGATCTTTGTCCCGATCGCTCCAAAATCTAACTAATTGGTGCCTGGATATTGACTAATCGTCCTATCAAATTTCAGGTAGTTTGGTTGAGTACTTTTAGAGTTTAAATGATTTTGACCTTGACCTTTGACCGGATCGTTCCCGAAATTTTATTAGATGGTGACTGGACAAGTGGACATTGAGCAATCGTCCCACCATATTTGAGGTAATTTGGTAGAATATTTTTTGAGTTTTGAATAACTTGACCTTGACCTTTGACCGGATCGCTCCCAAAATTATACCAGCAGGTTCCTGGACATTGACGAATCGTCTGACGAAACTCCAGGCTAATTGGTTGATTACTTTTTGAGTTATGCGAATAACAAGATCATAAATTTACTTTTGTGTACAAGTCCTTCAAAGTACTAACACTATTATCCTAACAACGTAATATCAAACTTTTAAATAAATTGATCGTAAGGTTTTGAAACTGTTCATGTCTAACTTTTAGTATTATGAATAACTTTTCTCAATATTAACATTTATATATTATCATGTACTAGGTAATATTTTGAATATCTGTTAATTTGGATAAATTTTCTACTTTGGTATTTTTATATTTCTACAGCAGAATATTTTATTCATGAAACTCTGCCTGCGTCGCAATCGCACACATCAAATAAACGATACCTGTAGATACTGACTGTTAATTTTTACGTCTATCTAAATTCTAAATAAAATAGAGAAAGTCTAGTAGTACAGTTGCATGGGCTTGCGTCAGAGGGGTGTCGCAGTTCATCTCATCCAAGAAAAAAAAATCAGAAATGAGATTTTGAATGACAAATATAAATAACAAATATTACAAGTACCTCAATCACGCTTTAAAACCAAAAACCTAACTCTAAAACGAATTATTAAATGAAATAATTTATGTCTCCTGCAAGTAACACCTATACTGCTTTTTAAAGGATTCACATTATAAATATTTGAATTCCCTGTTCACCAGGTTCCAACTTTCGCAACCAAAGAACTAGATACATGATTGCGATTTACGTCTATTGAAAAGGGGTAGAGTACCATATATTCTGCATCCAAAAAAGAATAATGGGAGCTCGTGTTGCTGCTCATATAAATGATATTAATTATATTGAAAATGCTCTAGAACAATTGCGGAACCCACCTACTAATTTTAGTATATAATCTTTAATGACCAATTAGTTTTTTTTTAAATATATAGACATTTGAAACGAATGCTACTGCTATAAAGATTCCCAACATGCAATGCATCCAAAGACATCAAATTGAGAAAGAAATGCATTATTATTTCAGACAATTTTCATATTCTAAAAACGTCATATCATACAGCTGATAAAGAAATTGAGATTTATGAAAGAACTTCACTCCCAATAGAGATTAGTCATATATAGAGAATTTATAATTTTTTCAGAGACAATATGTTTCTTTCACCCTAAATTATTGAAAAATTAAAAATTTCCGAGGATTATTTATGATAAATTCATAACTTAGGAGAATTTTTGAGAAATACAGATGACTCGCACCTATGTCAATAATGGGTCTCATACGAGCTAACTAATATATTTGCCTTTTGAGTCTCTACTGCCCACGAGCAATTAGTTCATTCCACGAGAAGTTACAGTTAGGACATGGAATATCCTACATAAGCTACCATATTGTAGAAAATAGCAAGAGTAAAGCAACGACCTCCTGATTACAAAAGTAAATAAATAAAAATATATCTAGTAAAGTTAACAAAAGGCCGCTAAAATGTATCTTTTATACATCTTTAAATATTAGTAATCAACTCTATTAAATCCTCAAATGAGTACTGTTTTTGGTGAGAGTGTTTTCTTTCGTTTCTTTTACAGGGACTATTTATTTGCCAGCAGTTAGTTTTTACCCTGATCTCACTTACCCTAATTCTTTTAACTTCATTATATGACTGATATGATGTTGCAATGAATAAAGGTATAATAATTTTCTTTCCCTAATGAATTAACTAATCATAGATATTAGTACCTATATGCAACATTTCTATATTTATTTCTAATTCATTCACAAGAAATATTTCTGCACATTTCTTTTTCGTACAACTCTATATTTGCGTATGGGAACTTTTCTGCGTGTACGAGTACATTTTCTAGGTCGTGCCATCATTATTACTAAAGGCTTTCAAAGCGATATCATGAGAACACACTACCACTTTTGCTCTATCATCACCTTTTTAATGAGAACAGAAGTTAAAAATGAAGCGTATAGGCGTAAAGATAATGGTTCAGATTTTTTCCTTAATGGATCCCTTTGCCCGAGATTGAGAACAGTGTCCCTTTGCCCGAGATTGAGAACAGTGTCCCTTTGCCCGAGATTGTGAACAGTGTCCCTTTGCCCGAGATTGTGAACAGTGTCCCTCTGCCCGAGATTGTGAACAGTGTCCCTCTGCCCGAGATTGTGAACAGTGTCCCTCTGCCCGAGATTGTGAACAGTGTCCCTCTGCCCGAGATTGTGAACAGTGTCCCTCTGCCCGAGATTGTGAACAGTGTCCCTCTGCCCGAGATTGTGAACAGTGTCCCTCTGCCCGAGATTGTGAACAGTGTCCCTCTGCCCGAGATTGTGAACAGTGTCCCTCTGCCCGAGATTGTGAACAGTGTCCCTCTGCCCGAGATTGTGAACAGTGTCCCTCTGCCCGAGATTGTGAACAGTGTCCCTCTGCCCGAGATTGTGAACAGTGTCCCTCTGCCCGAGATTGTGAACAGTGTCCCTCTGCCCGAGATTGTGAACAGTGTCCCTCTGCCCGAGATTGTGAACAGTGTCCCTCTGCCCGAGATTGTGAACAGTGTCCCTCTGCCCGAGATTGTGAACAGTGTCCCTCTGCCCGAGATTGTGAACAGTGTCCCTTTGCCCGAGATTGTGAACAGTGTCCCTTTGTCCGGTAATGTGCACCAGCTTATCTTTTCTGACCGAAATTGTGTATGGTATATCTTTTTTTTTTGTCAGAGATTGTGTATGGTATATCTTTTTTTTTTGTCAGAGATTGTGTATGGTATATCTTTTTTTTTTGTCAGAGATTGTGTATGGTATATCTTTTTTTTTTGTCAGAGATTGTGTATGGTATATCTTGTTTTTTTGTCAGAGATTGTGTATGGTATATCTTTTTTTTTTGTCCGAGATTGTGTATGGTATATCTTTTTTTTTTTGTCAGAGATTGTGTATGGTATATCTTTTTTTTTTGTCAGAGATTGTGTATGGTATATCTTTTTTTTTTGTCCGAGATTGTGTATGGTATATCTTTTTTTTTTTGTCCGAGATTGTGTATGGTATATCTTTTTTTTTTTGTCAGAGATTGTGTATGGTATATCTTTTTTTTTTTGTCAGAGATTGTGTATGGTATATCTTTTTTTTTTGTCAGAGATTGTGTATGGTATATCTTTTTTTTTTTGTCAGAGATTGTGTATGGTATATCTTTTTTTTTTTGTCAGAGATTGTGTATGGTATATCTTTTTTTTTTTGTCAGAGATTGTGTATGGTATATCTTTTTTTTTTTGTCAGAGATTGTGTATGGTATATCTTTTTTTTTTGTCAGAGATTGTGTATGGTATATCTTTTTTTTTTTGTCAGAGATTGTGTATGGTATATCTTTTTTTTTTGTCAGAGATTGTGTATGGTATATCTTTTTTTTTTTGTCAGAGATTGTGTATGGTATATCTTTTTTTTTTTGTCAGAGATTGTGTATGGTATATCTTTTTTTTTGTCCGAGACTGAGCACTGTGTCTCGTTTTGCCCGAGACTGAGCACTGTGTCTCGTTTTGCCCGAGACTGAGCACTGTGTCTCGTTTTGCCCGAGACTGAGCACTGTGTCTCGTTTTGCCCGAGACTGAGCACTGTGTCTCGTTTTGCCCGAGACTGAGCACTGTGTCTCGTTTTGCCCGAGACTGAGCACTGTGTCTCGTTTTGCCCGAGACTGAGCACTGTGTCTCGTTTTGCCCGAGACTGAGCACTGTGTCTCGTTTTGCCCGAGACTGAGCACAGAGTCTCGTTTTGCCCGAGACTGAGCACAGAGTCTCGTTTTGCCCGAGACTGAGCACAGAGTCTCGTTTTGCCCGAGACTGAGCACAGAGTCTCGTTTTGCCCGAGACTGAGCACAGAGTCTCGTTTTGCCCGAGACTGAGCACAGAGTCTCGTTTTGCCCGAGACTGAGCACTGTGTCTCGTTTTGCCCGAGACTGAGCACTGTGTCTCGTTTTGCCCGAGACTGAGCACTGTGTCTCGTTTTGCCCGAGACTGAGCACTGTGTCTCGTTTTGCCCGAGACTGAGCACTGTGTCTCGTTTTGCCCGAGACTGAGCACTGTGTCTCGTTTTGCCCGAGACTGAGCACTGTGTCTCGTTTTGCCCGAGACTGAGCACTGTGTCTCGTTTTGCCCGAGACTGAGCACTGTGTCTCGTTTTGCCCGAGACTGAGCACTGTGTCTCGTTTTGCCCGAGACTGAGCACTGTGTCTCGTTTTGCCCGAGACTGAGCACTGTGTCTCGTTTTGCCCGAGACTGAGCACTGTGTCTCGTTTTGCCCGAGACTGAGCACTGTGTCTCGTTTTGCCCGAGACTGAGCACTGTGTCTCGTTTTGCCCGAGACTGAGCACTGTGTCTCGTTTTGCCCGAGACTGAGCACTGTGTCTCGTTTTGCCCGAGACTGAGCACTGTGTCTCGTTTTGCCCGAGACTGAGCACTGTGTCTCGTTTTGCCCGAGACTGAGCACAGAGTCTCGTTTTGCCCGAGACTGAGCACAGAGTCTCGTTTTGCCCGAGACTGAGCACAGAGTCTCGTTTTGCCCGAGACTGAGCACAGAGTCTCGTTTTGCCCGAGACTGAGCACAGAGTCTCGTTTTGCCCGAGACTGAGCACAGAGTCTCGTTTTGCCCGAGACTGAGCACAGAGTCTCGTTTTGCCCGAGACTGAGCACAGAGTCTCGTTTTGCCCGAGACTGAGCACAGAGTCTCGTTTTGCCCGAGACTGAGCACAGAGTCTCGTTTTGCCCGAGACTGAGCACAGAGTCTCGTTTTGCCCGAGACTGAGCACAGAGTCTCGTTTTGCCCGAGACTGAGCACTGTGTCTCGTTTTGACCGAGACTGAGCACTGTGTCTCGTTTTGACCGAGACTGAGCACTGTGTCTCGTTTTGACCGAGACTGAGCACTGTGTCTCGTTTTGACCGAGACTGAGCACTGTGTCTCGTTTTGACCGAGACTGAGCACTGTGTCTCGTTTTGACCGAGACTGAGCACTGTGTCTCGTTTTGACCGAGACTGAGCACTGTGTCTCGTTTTGCCCGAGACTGAGCACTGTGTCTCGTTTTGTCCGAGACTGAGCACTGTGTCTCGTTTTACCCGAGACTGAGCACTGTGTCTCGTTTTACCCGAGACTGAGCACTGTGTCTCGTTTTGCCCGAGACTGAGAACAGAGTCTCGTTTTGCCCGAGACTGAGAACAGAGTCTCGTTTTGCCCGAGACTGAGAACAGAGTCTCGTTTTGCCCGAGACTGAGAACAGAGTCTCGTTTTGCCCGAGACTGAGAACAGAGTCTCGTTTTGCCCGAGACTGAGAACAGAGTCTCGTTTTGCCCGAGACTGAGAACAGAGTCTCGTTTTGCCCGAGACTGAGAACAGAGTCTCTCCCTTTGCCCCAGAGTCTCTCCCTTTGCCCCAGAGTCTCTCCCTTTGCCCCAGAGTCTCTCCCTTTGCCCCAGAGTCTCTCCCTTTGCCCCAGAGTCTCTCCCTTTGCCCCAGAGTCTCTCCCTTTGCCCCAGAGTCTCTCCCTTTGCCCCAGAGTCTCTCCCTTTGCCCCAGAGTCTCTCCCTTTGCCCCAGAGTCTCTCCCTTTGCCCCAGAGTCTCTCCCTTTGCCCCAGAGTCTCTCCCTTTGCCCCAGAGTCTCTCCCTTTGCCCCAGAGTCTCTCCCTTTGCCCCAGAGTCTCTCCCTTTGCCCCAGAGTCTCTCCCTTTGCCCCAGAGTCTCTCCCTTTGCCCCAGAGTCTCTCCCTTTGCCCCAGAGTCTCTCCCTTTGCCCAATATTCTGTCCCAGTCAGAGGATAGGCCTTGCGTGAGGTATAAATGCTGTGCCTTGACGGAGGTCTCAGGAGTATTCTGCTGCTAGTCGTGCTAGTGAGAGCTGTGTGTGTCAGGACTCGAAACATAAAACAGGTAAGACTACATCCACACAATCTTACTAGAAATAAAACAGAAAATATTACCTACAACATCACCATACTGATTGATTGCTTGAAAATAATTCAGTAATTTCATTAAAAAACTGAATTTGAAACGTTATGCTTTTTTTGCAAAATCAGGTAAAAATCCTTTCTATTGAGTGATGGCATTCTAATTCCGTAGGTATCCATAAATTATTTTTGCAAATAATTTTAGAATTTGTTTTTCTACCTAGTTGTTGATATTTCAAGTAAGCTTTATAAAAAAGAATATCCCGTACTTCTATTTATTATGAAGTAACTTGAAATTTAATTTATATCAAATTTAGAGCAATAGAATTATCTTTTAATTAATTTATCAAAATTAGATACTAAATTGTAACATTAAAAATGGCACATCTCAATCATTTTGAAGATCAGACCTTCAGTACCAAAGTGTGCCAAGTTCATGATTTCTCCTGAGTTTCCTGACTAGTTTCCACTTCTATAATCTGATGCTGGTGCCCTCTATTCTAAAATCAACCTTCAAAAGTCTCCACTATTCTTAGCTCCAATGAAAGTGGAATGCAGCTTTTGGTGAAAAAAACTAGTACACTACTTTAAGAGGTCACAGATGTCTGGTGACTACATGTTCTAATATTTGCAAGCTGCTAACGCTACCATTACATTATTTAATTTTTTTTAGTGAAAACATATCTAAAAGTCATTTAATTATCAAGCATTAAATTACTTAACAATTTCTTATCCATTCCATGAGGTTTCTCCTAGCAAGCTGCTTTTCCATCTTCTTTCCTCGTGTTTTTACCATGTAAAGAAGTGTTATGTAACTTTAGCCTGTAGTTATCACAAGGTCAGGGCCATAATATTTTGTTTTACGACATTAATTTCTTCACAAGACAAAACATAGTCATTCACTTTATTATTATGATGCGATTAACTCAATCACCTTCAATGAACATCATGTCGCCAATGACGTTTCCGTTTGATTCTTTCCCAATCCGTTTTTCCTGCTTGTTAATGATACTATGCATATTACATGAAATCTAAAAGGCTAAATTTAGTGTTGAATGTTTCAGTATCAATTAACTGTCTATTCCCACAGCTAATATAAGCATTTACAGCCAAACAAGGAGGTTGATTTCTCCACTCCATTCTTTCCCAACGCGTGTGATTTTTTCCTTGGCATTTGTTCTTTCATGTTTCCACATCTTGAGAGAAAGTCTGAAACAATGGATAATTGAAGTGGAATTACTCTTTAGCATGACCTCGAACGCTATAGATGGCTCTAATCTATGTCCTGAGAGAATTCAATATTAACTTCACGTGAACACAATAGGTACTTACTTCAAGACTATATTAATGAATTGCCAGCTCATATTTATTTCTTACACTATACCACACAATACCATGATTCCGTTTAAAATCAAATCATGTTGCCAAATAATTATCTTGGTGGTTAGCTGAATCAAATCCTCTGCAATTATATATAAGCATCTCTATAAATGATGTTAGGAAGCTAGAATAAAGGGCCACTTTCGCTTTTATTGCCTTACGCAAGTCTGCTAACAATCTACTAATACCTACTCATCCAGAACCTGTACCTCTAGTTAGACTCATTCAATGTGCTATTGCTAAGTAAAACATTTAGCTGCAAACTAAACACATTTAGATACGCTATAATTTATGGTAAATATTGGATTCAATTGAAAGATGTTGTTTAAGCTTAAAAGTGACATGTCTATTTTCCTAATATTCTTGATCAGCACTAGATAGTGATGGCAATTGATGTAGAGAGCAAACGGTACTCATCAGTTGGTTGTGCAACAGTTCAGGTAATTTGCTCAGTGTTCCTTGCGTTCAATGGATGAGCTAACTACCTGATAATTATTCAACGTGGATAATGATTATGTTCTGAATGAAGGTGTTGCACGAACGTGTGTCGTAGCAGAGGTTCAGAAGTTCATCTGCACATGAATCACACTAAAAATTGTCCTCATGATTGTCCTCCTGACTTTAACGTTCTAAAGTTGCTTCTTTTACATACTTTTTTTTGTCTTGTCCCTGATATCATGAATACAGTTTAATATTTTCACAACCATGATTTATTATGTAACTGTAAAAATAAATATTTTGAAAGATTATTAAAGATAGACTAATATTGAATGATGTTGCGAATAGGTTGCGATGGGGAAAGTTTAATTTAGGTGTGGTAATATTTTACGTTATTTATCTATATCTCTATTTACCAAATTATAAAGGATCCAGTGCACATATTGCTGTCAACTTTCAATTATCATCATAATTTCATAACGTAATTTATTTTCTGTTCTATGTTGTTCCTTCGTATCTATTTTGCTTAGAATCCTGCATAGTCACTTGACATAACAAACTACACTATTGTACTCCATAACAATATAACAAGACTATAAATTCGAACGCGACAGAGTCTAAATAATTTTATCACAAGTTACTTCAAAAATCCCTACTAAATTTATGGCTTGCATTTCAGAGAGGGAATGATTGTTGATTATCATTCACTCCATGTATGGTCTGGCAATTCACTTCCTTCCTATTTACACATCGGTTACTATACCTATAATACCCTTCCAAGGCTTATCATCTTCCGCATCTAAGAATAAAATGATAAGTAAATATCAGTGATGAGTAGCTGTTTCTTGAAATGACAGTCATAGGTTCACAATGAAGAGAAAGATATGGAATATGCAGCTAATTAGTTAGGAGGTAGTATTTAAGGTATGAACTTTAAAAAGTGATTGGTTGATCGAATTACCTTGAGTTGTGTTCATCAAAAGTGAATTTACCTGGCAATGCTTGGTGTTCCAGTCTACGAATGCTATTATATATCAGTGATATACTTTCTGCAATTGTTCAGGTTGCTTGTCTAGTAGTGATCATGTACTCTATTTAGGTCTCTATTTCTCAATTACATTTTTAAGGAGTGAATCCTAGCTGTTCGGAGCATTTGCTCATAGATTTGATTCAGGAAATATTCTAGCCACAACGGTCAAATGATTAGGATCCTAAGTAGTAGCAGGTCAATGGAAAGGTAGGACACAGTCATCATACTAATGAGGGTCTTTCGCAGAGACAGCCGACTTAAGAATACCAATACGTGTTGTGATTAGTCCATAATTGTGTAGGATATAAAGTATTAAAGTCTTTGTCTTCGTTCAGTTGAGATTTTTTTAGATCAAATATAACGTCACACATTCTATCCATACTCTTGATCTTTCTATAGTTCATTTATAAATGCTTGTTTCCTGTGTAGCCTGAAATGTAATTAATATTGTGGTGGTTGTGCTTAAAGTTTCAAAAGTTATAGCACGTATGATGTACACGGCTACCAATTTAACTTTTCATGTATCATAACTTGCCTATTTGTTTAACGTTTACAATCTTCGAATTAAGAGCAACATGGTTACTAGTAAGTAATAAGCAGAAGTTATCCCTATTATGTTCTAAATCAATATATAAGATAATATGCGATTTAATTGATCAAACTTCGTTTTGAATCAATTAGGATTTTAAACTATATTTTTCACATAAACTCAATATCATATTTAAAGATTGTATTTTTTAATAATAATTTATCGATACTGAGAATGACGAAATTATTTGATTGGTCTCGATATAGAACTATATTTTTCATTCATAGAATTTTAATGATTCACTCCTTTTAGTTTTACTCTTTTAACATGTTACTTATATATGATAGACAAGTAGCATGGTGACCGAACTTTATTGATTATATGAAAGGGGTCAACTGTTAAATTAGATCTAGGGACGTGATGACATATTGTAAGGTTACTTTTTGTTAACTTGTTTTCTCTCGGATCATTAAATAGGTATCATTAGATATATTGTAGGTGCACTTAATTAACTCCCAAGGATTGCCTCACTGACAGCTTCTCATGATGTTCATTTCGATTATATTTATTAAATAAGTGGAGACTTTAACGCATCAAATATACCAATCCTCAGGTTTTCAAATACGCTTAATTTAAATTTTAAATATTAATTTATATTTTTTTAAATAAAATTTGATTTTACATTAAAATTAAATGAACTTTTCACTCCATACCATTAAGCTGTTATATTTTCTGTCGTGATTTTTTTTTTGGATTATTCAATATAATCACTAACATCGCACGTGGAATCATTAAATTCAGGAAACTGTATCATGCTGGGAACTAAATTCATCGTGACTGACGAACTGATTTCTCTCTCCTCATCAGTAATTCGTTTGAACTCTATATAATTAGTTCAGCCAAGCTTACTCTTATACACTAATTAAGGGATTATCTGAAGAGTGAAGTAATAGCTGCTGATGCGTTCAAATTGATCAGCCCAAGGTTAATAGTAGCATTTTCATATCTGTTCGTGACCTCAACTATTCTTGATAGGTATACAATATCAATGATCTTTACTTTTTGCAGAATGAAATTTGCAGCCTGTTTGGCGGTGTTGCTGAGCATCTTGGGATGTGTTCTTGCTCAGGAGCAGGGATCTCTACTGTCTCTGCCAGAGTTACAGCCCTGCATGAACCGTGAGTCTTCTTCTAGAAAAGACATCTAGATGTTTGAATGTATTTGCCCTAAAAAACGAATGAAAGTAATTTAATATTTAATTTAAGTAATTTAACAGATAATTTAATTTATTCTCTCATTCCTATATAACCAGTCAAAATATACGTTTAGGATTAGTCATAATTGATAAATTTTTGATATTTCAGGTCACAAGCACTGGAGCTTCAATAATCATTGGTATCACTTTTCTTGGGACGTTCCTGCCAATATCGAGACTGACTTCGCTACTGGACAGAAATCTGGCAAGAAGGTGAACTGGTTAGAGGCAAGAAATGAGTGCAGAAAAATGTGCATGGATGCAGTAGGCATGGAGACCAAACAGGAAAATGATATGATCGTGGAGTTCTTGAGAGCCAGTAAGTTCATAAAAATTGGGAGACTATTAATATACTATTTACTGATATTGATTCGTAGCTGATTTGTTTAAATAAAGTAATAAATTTTAATTTTAGTTTCTGTGTTTTTTCATGTAACATCTTTACATTTCTTCTCAGGAAACATTACATACATTTGGACTTCTGGCAGACTCTGTGACTTCACAGGATGCGAAACAAGAGAAGACTTGAAGCCTCTGAACGTGAAAGGTTGGTTCTGGTCCAACACCAACACTAAGATCGCCCCTACAAACGCGAGCCCTCCCAACTGGGGTCTTCAGCCATGGAGCGCTGCCGGTCACTTCGGAGGTCCTCAACCCGACAACGGCTCGAATTCCAGATCAATAATACGACCGAATCCTGCCTTGGAGTTTTGAATAACATCTACGATGATGGCATCAAATGGCACGATATTGCCTGCTATCACAAAAAACCTTACGTGTGTGAGGATTCTGACCTCCTAATCGACTACATCGAAACTCTCCATAATGTCAAACTGCGCTAAATTATCTTTTTATTTCAGGGAAGCAGAGCTTTATCTTATTTACATAATATTTAGGAATTTCAATTTGAATTCTTTAATCGTAGATAAGGAGGAGATAAGCATGCAAAGTTCTTAATAAATCACAATTTCGAATGAACTAAATCTGAAGAATAAATTTAGGGATTTTTTTTCTCATTTCCTCTCTCCTAACCTTATAATTAACGTTATATTTTATGTGTTTGTTCCATAAAATAAGATATCATTGAGATCTCTCAGCTTTAACCAATTAAATTTAAAGTTTTAAATATTATCGCTTTTGGATTTCAAACCTAGTTTATGTATGTATTTATATAAGTTAATTAAATACACTTTATCTATATTTTAGGATGTATTTTTATTTTTACCTGTACGTTATTATGGCGACAACGAATAGAGCTGTCTACTTCCTTATTTTGTTATAGGTACAAATTTTCAACTTCTTACGAAATGGACTTATTTTGATTTCATTTCAGTTTTGCATAGCTAAGCAAAGAAGTATGTCAATAATAACGTTCTAAAACCAACTTAAATTTGCACTTGAAAAGGAACTTTGATGCCAAGTTCTTATTATGTTAACACATACCCTGCAGAGCTCTATCCGGAAACAGTACGTCTGTATTGAATGAAAGAGAAGGTTGGCTTCTGACTCAAACTGTTGTAATTTGGGTTATGGACTGATTTGTGCAATTGTCATTTTTATGCTGAAATAGATTTAAAAAATAATAGGTCCGCAATCCCTATGGTTGTAACAAACTATTCACCTCATGTGCTCTATCACTCATGCTCTATCACCACCTCATGTGCTCTATCACCACCTCATGTGCTCTATCACCACCTCATGTGCTCTATCACCACCTCATGTGCTCTATCACCACCTCATGTGCTCTATCAATACCTCATGTGCTCTATCAATACCTCATGTGCTCTATCACCACCTCGTGTGCTCTATCACTACCTCGTTTATGTTCTGTATCCCGTCTGTACATGTTTGATATTTGCGGCATATTATGTTAGCATACTGGCGGAGTTTGGCAATATATGCCCTTTAATCGAGTTTTAATTAAAGCATATTTTCTATGTTCATTTCATATGAAATTACTAAATATTTGGCCTGAATAATGATAAATGAAATTAGATGGTAACTACTAAATAAATGGTCAATTCAGCATTTGCTAGAACCTTTTCTACCTTTTTAGTTGGACTATCCTTTCACATTATCCTAGAGATCAGCTGTGAACATTTTTATGTATTGTTTATTCGCTACAAATATTTCTGTACTTCTCCATGCCCAAAATGAAATGGTAGCAGAACTAGAATTAGAAAGCATGAATGATGATAGGCTGCAAGTACTGCGATGAAAAGGAAGCGAAACTAAGTGCATATATATATATATATATTTAATGCAGCAGGTATTGAACGATAGGTGGCATTGGTTTTCGATTAATTTGATGGATTTTCGTTCTATATTTCTGTATT
>CANNZV010003412.1:0-64235 GCA_947561585.1 Caprella mutica
GTTCCATCTTTTAATCCTGAAATATAAATTTTATGATTTGAAGTTTTTCGGTGATCATTGCTGTTCTGATTATTATCTAACTATAACTACTAATATCATTATATTAACTATTAATTCACTTACAGAAGTGCATCCTTTGGACATGTTCCTCCAATGAAAAGTTTCAACAACAAAAACTACGTAAATGGAGTGAGAGAGACAGTTTTTTATTTGAAGAAGAATCCAGACCAGGTTCTGTAGACCCTTGCCTCTCCTCTTTATTAGTTTTTATTGATGAATTAGAGACGTTATTTATCTTTCTATTACAGTAATAACAAAATAATTTGTTCTCCTACTTGGTATCACTAATTTTACCATCAAGTCAAACTCTATAGCTATATTCATAAAGCTTGAAAATTAAATCGGAATTTTTATCCGAAATCTGGTAGGTATAGAGTTTGTGAAAGTTTACTTTCAATCTTCGTTATTTAGCTACATTGAATGATAGTTATCGTGTTTAATTTTTATTCAATAACGTTATCATTCATGCATATATTTAAATAAAGTGATCTCTTTACCACACTTCTCTTCACCCCACTCACTATAATATGTAGTCTATAGAACCCAGTAAGCAACTGACCATCCAAAATTATACTTATTGCGATACAGAACTCCTCTGAAAGTTCCATTTGTATCCTAACGAACAGTACCGAACATCCTTATCACATCCTCTCCGAACATTGAGATGACACATATACTGGATCATTTATTTAAATAGTTATTTTTTTTTACCATTTATAATTTCTTTTCATTATTATTGTTTCAATTTAAATGGAGAGTTATTTTATAGTTTAGTGTCATATTTTATATTAGTATTTTTATCACTAAATGAAAGGAATTGAACCTAATTTACAATATTCGTTTCATTACAATCAATATTTTTAATTACTCTATCAGGTCCAAGTGATCATATATGATCACTTGTCGTTTTGGGAGAACCGGGCGGTATGACATATATATGATCACTTCAATTTATTAAATTTCCAAGAAAAATATGCAAAAAATGGAAAAATGTACATGAATAAAAGTGTCTTAGAAATAAATTTTGTATACCAAATTGAAGTCGAAAATTCGAATTTCACTCTATTAAAACGTGCAAGCTCGCAATAGTTTAGTTCAAAACTCCAGATTGGTTGTATTCTATTGATTATGTGAGTACGATTATTCACTGAATGTAAGTTTTGGTCGTTTGTAATTATGTAACTATTATTTCCATATAATAAGATATTATTTATTTCAGCTATCATAAGATCATTAGGTGTTATTTGTATGGGATGTGGAACAATGGGTAACAATGCGATATGAGTGCTTATGCACTAATGGAGTGATACATATATCCAGTTCCGTTCTTAACACAGATTCTGCCATGAATAAAAGGATAGAATAACGAATAATCAAATATAATAAAGTATTCAAAGAGAGATATATATAGAAACTAGTAATATATGTGGTTTTTCCTGTACAACAGTTTCAGAATATCTTAATTGGTCTAATTAACTGATATATGGTTTGTAATGACTGAGGTTGTCTACTACGAGGGTTTGTTTTAAATACAAATTTTGAATTTGATATTGTAATCAGTTTTATTTCATGAATTTCAATTTACCTAACCTTTTTTATAGTACTTTTCGGTTAAATTTGAAGAAATATACTTTAAACTAGATTCTTTGAATTTTTAAGGAATGAATTGTTTATTTGTTTTCACTATTTTTTTTATTTAAAGGTTTAAACGGACTAAAAATTGTTGGTTTTATATTACAAAATGCTAAGTTATTCGTGGTAAATACCTATTTATTAATCCTAGAAGTGTATGTATAAGTCCTAAAATGCCTTTTTAGCTCGTAAAATGCCTTTATAGGTCCTAAAATGCATTTATAGGTCCTAAAAGTCCAGGCTCTATTTATAACGAAAAGTATGTGAGAATTGTTACTCTCGTAGGAGTGAAAGAGATGTAACATTAGTCTTCTCCTCTATTTTAAAATTTAAATAATTTTTTTGAATACCTCTGTTTCCAACTCATGATTTCTACGTAGCAAATCCGAAGTTTTTTTTCACTATTTCAGCATTATTATTATGCAAACATATTTGGATCTTTGAAATCGGCAACTTTTCATCAAAACTCTCTGAAAAATGAAAAGAAGATCAGGTGAGTGTTATATTTTGAAACGCATTAGCTACATAAGTAATTTTTATTGGCTACTTATCTATAGTTAGTATCAACTGATAACATTAATTGAATTATTTCATTTACGACGAAGAAGTTTTTATCAGCCACTGATAATTCTCTAGTTAAGCCTTATCGATTTCTTATCTCTTATAAAACATATTGTTTGTATAAAATTCACATTTCAGTAGAGTGATTGGTTTTGTGTTATATGTACATATGCTGATCGGGCCAATGATAAGTGGAATTATACTTGTAAGTAACATGGAATTCAATTCATAAATCCCCCGGTCACAATCCCCCCCCCCCATCCGTTCACGAGTACCCCCTCCCCCTGTTTTTTAATCCTTATTTGCCTATAAAACTCTTCATTTGTTTAACTAGGTAAATAAGGATTCCTAAAATACCTAAAGAAAACATGGTTACTATTCATTAGTTCGACACCCCAGTAGTCCGACACAATTGCCACCCCCCGAACCCCACTGCCAGGTCATTGAACAATCATGAAGTGTACAGTATAACAAATTAGCGGATACAACAAAGTACATTATCAACTCTCAGTTATTTCTATCTAAGTAGCTCTTGATTTGTTTAACTAGGTAAATAAGGATTAAAATACAGGGAGTGGGGCTCATGGCCGTACCCTCGTTTGCTCAGGGGTCCCCCTGTGCTAGACGTCTGATCCCACGTCTTGTCCCTCTCTGAAAGAGGGGGGCATCCACATGTTCTATGTCTTACCACATTCCGTTTTTAAGACGTGGGACTCACGTGGGACAAAGTGTGGATGTCCTTTGCTTAAGAGTGTAGAGGGATTCAAGACGGCACTAGGACTTTTCCCCGTCGGACTTTACCCCGCCAGGACTATTCCCCGTCTGGACTATTCCCCGCCAGACTTTTCTCCGCCGAATTAAATAATAGTATATTGGGCAATTAAATTATAATTTCGATAAAACAAACCATTTATCAATAGAAGACACATTATATTAACAGACTTACACAATAATACAGTCTTACTTTTAGCTTTGATTTCCGTATGTGTCGATATTGGTCGTTTATATTTAAGACTGTACCTCCGTAAATTTGCATATAATTAAGATATGATACAAAGTTCAAAACATTATGGCAATTCTAAAGGATTGCAATATGTAGCAATTTAGTCTAAGAAGCTACGATTAATTCAGTTTATTTCTGCTCTCAAGTTATACATATTGCGAATTTATTATTTTCTTTGCCAGTTATTATTAAAAATGTTCATCTCTTCACTTCTAGCTCAAATATACACTTTTCCAGAAGTATATATTTAATAGTAGTTTATTAATAATCTATATATATATTTTTTATTACACTTAATATTGGCTTCTTTTTATAGTGTCTTTTTTTCTATTATGCTTAATTAATATTTATTCCTTAAAGAACTTACAATGGATTAACCATTATTATGAAAATACATAAGTTAGAGTGTAAAAATCCTTAAATCAAGACTTTTCAAGTAGTCAGATTTGATGACGATTTAGATATAAAGTCTTAGCTACATTTTCTCTAGAAGTCTCCAGTGAAAACTAATTATCGAAAGAGTAACTACATAACGGGTTAAGTTCAAGGAGTTGGTAAGTGACCAATTTCCATGCAACAATGTTTGAAAATAATTCCAAAAAATTGGCTAGTTGCGACGACAGACTTTCATTTACAATTTCACGGCAATAGATTTAATGATCAAAAAGATTTTTTTCATAAAAACTAATTAAAAATTCTCAATATTAAATTGTCTTCCAAGGTTTAAATTTAAAAAAACAAGACCGGCGGGGAAAAGTCCGGTGGGGTATAGACCGGCGGGGAAAATTCCAGGCGGGGGAAAGTCCGGCGGAGAATTGTCCGTTTCCCATTCGAGACGTGGTACCCATGTGAAACAGAGTGCGGATGTCCCTCGCTATAGAGGGAAGATGGAATTAAGAAGTGGAACCCACGTGGGACAGAATGCGGATGTCCCTCGTTATAGTGGGATTCATGACGTGGGTAGAGTGCAGATTAGGGTGGAGCGAAAAAGGTCACTTTTGTGAAAATTGTTGAAACTTCTATTGCCACCATGATTTTTTTATGCTTCTTACCTCAAAAACAGAAGAAAAAAAAATACAGACGTATCCAGTAACTTTATCAGGTTCCTCATCGCATTTGAATTATTCAAAAAATGTAAATATATCAGAAAAAGAGAAAAATGGATTTTTTTCGTAACATAAATAATTTCTTTCTCCCACATACAATTTTGAATAGAAAAAGCATAGAAAACCGTTGTGTTAAATTCTATGACGTATGAATTAATATTAATAGGTTCCTCAAAGATAAATAAAACTGCATAAATTATGAAAAAAATCAATCCTTTTAATTACAATCTACAACTTTCTACATGGTAAGTATGATGTAGATAGAACATATTTTAAATATATTATATATAAGCATATAATAATTAGATTATTATAACATCTTTCAAGAGAATATATATTCTTCCATTGAATTGAATAAAGAATAAACTATCAAATAAATAAAAAATCCTTTTCTGAATAACATTTTGTTATAAGTAACTGAAAAAGTAACTATTTCATTTTTATTCTAGAGCGTATTAATGAGAACATATATTATGCACTTTTATGCAGTTAAGAAATCCCTTTTGGTGTTGAATGCTGGTATTTCCCTCCTGGATTCAATCACACTCCGTATGTAGCCGTCCCTCTTGTGATGGCCACAAACTGCAAGTGAAGCATCTGTCACCAATTTAATGCACCTTTCCACGGCTTGTGTGTGACAAGGGAACTTTTGAATATCAAATTTATGTTTTTCCGTAATGAAGTTTTCTAATTCATTATTAGAAAACGCCTTCGTCATTGGTGGTTCTGTGACAGCAGATTGCTGCCAATTAATCAAACTGATGTAATCGTCAGCTTCAAAATTTAGCTCCGGAATTTTGAAAGTTCTTATAGATTTCCCTTTATAGTCTTTTCGAGCTTTCTTGATTTTTCTCCATGCCAATTCCCTGATATGTTTTCTGTCATCTTGTAGCATACAAAGTAGAACATTTTCGACATGTGCAAAATAGGCATTCCTTTGAATTACTGGAGCGACAATATCTTTAATTTCTTGACTCATTGTTTGGAGAGATTGCACCATCTTGAAAAGGTTTTGTACTCCATCACGAGAAGAAAAATTAACTTTTATTTCAAACCAGGTTGGTGCATACACCTTCATTATGAACGAGACAATAGACTTCATATTATCAGAAGGATCAGGAGTCGAAACGTATAATCGGAGTATCCGATTTGCCATTGTAAGCCATCGTGCATGAGACATTTTCCCAGGACTCTTACTAGCCATTTCTGCAAAACAACCACCTTCTGAGATAGATTGATGGATGTCGTAGAGATACTTTTGATCGCTGCTTAGAAGCCCTCTATCAACAGATGGCAAGTAAGTAGGAATTCGCTCAAATTCGACAATACTAAGAGCTTCACATTTGTCCAGTCTCTTCCCAATTGGTCCGACAAATCCTCGAGGTCCTGTTGTTTTCCCATCCAAATTACTGATGAGATGCCGCAAAGGGAGCTCATTAGCGTGGAGCTGACATACGAACCAGTGAAGTGGTCTGTTAAGTTTTTCTTCTAACAATCGTATAACACCACCTTTACTCCCAGTATTTACTGCTGTACCATCACAGCCTACTGCAACAAGTTCATCAGTCGCAATGTTATTTTCTTCTAGATAGGACATTATTGCGTCACTAATAGCTTTCGCGGATCCTGTCTTCATAGCCAAGTGCCCAATGTATTTTGAACCAGGTTCTTCTATAAGTGATATATGTTCTTCTGTGATCTTTTTTTTGCGACCGAATCCTTCCACCATTTCAATTAAATACGTGCTGTCCTTTCTCCCATCGAAATATATGGAACTTAGATGGTTTAACGTAGTTTCTTGCTGAAGTGTAGTACGTTGTTTTTCACGCTCTCTCCTAACTTTTGACCTGTCGACTATCACA
This sequence comes from Caprella mutica, assembly GCA_947561585.1. Classification (NCBI taxonomy): domain Eukaryota; kingdom Metazoa; phylum Arthropoda; class Malacostraca; order Amphipoda; family Caprellidae; genus Caprella; species Caprella mutica. The sequence continues at coordinate 6,225 of CANNZV010003412.1, forward strand.
GCAGCTGTTTTGTCTTCGCTATCTTCGATTGACGACAAGTCTTTTAGGATTGAACTTGATAATAAAGCTGCAGCTCGATCTGAGACACCAGTGCGATCACATGCTAAAGCAAATTGTGACAAATTTGCTCGTTTAGATGGAGGCTTAGGAACATTATCAATTGATTCTTTACGTTTTATGGAAGAAGGTATCTCATACTCACTACCCTCGTCTGTAGACTCAGAATGTGCCATTGATTCGGTGTCCGTATCAAATACTATTTGAGAAATAGTTGAAGTAGAAGGCTTATTAGAGACACAACTGATATGGCACTGGTTTTGATATTTTCTAACTTCGCGTTGAATGTTCTTCTTTGACTGAATATGATCAATATTACCAATTGCCATTTTCCTAGTTGATCTCTGATCTTCAAGAAAGTCTTGTTCTAATGAAGGTACCTTGTTATCTTTACTACAAGAACAATTCTTGAAGTTATCGCACTTGCAGCACGAAATATCAAACAATAACTTGGAATTTTCAATAAAATCATCACATTTTTGTTTGAATGAAGTTACATTAATTCGCTTGATGTTTTTCATTAATGCTTGATATTTTGAATAAAAGGCTTTAAGTCTTTTTTTAATTGCCTCTAGTTTGACACAAGGAATTGATGCCATTTTCCACAAACAGATTAACTTTTTAGCTACTAATGTTATAATTGGTGTAATTGGCGGATCTTTTTTACAGCGGTTCTTCTCTTTCTCACGCTCAAACAACATATATTTCATAACATCTTGCTTAGTTGGCAACACTCTTTCACTAATGACGCAAGGTGCACCAAACAACAAACTCTCGGCATCATGGCGTGTTCTACTTGCACTGTTAGTTTTAGGTTTTAATGCCATAATCAAATAACAATCTGAAATAAAAGAATCATTAATGTTTTTCTAATAAGATATATACGAGCAAAATATTTCTTTGGAAAAGAAAATGAAGGAGGCAATTCAATGCTTGACAGCCACCTTCAGAGAAACACTGACACCGAACATCCACTCGCAACAAGGTCTTCCTGTTAACTGAATGAACCAGGCAGCAAACACTATAATATGCTGGTTTGTTGGGGCTTGAGGAACCTCTAAATATTAATCTATTAGTTTTAGATTTTTATAACTAGTACAGGAATATGCAATTAATATTTAATCATAAGTATAATTCTAAAACTCAGATTCAACTTTATGGATATTGACTGGGAAAGTCAAAATTTTTGCGAAAAATCACTTTTTCAAAATTTTCAATGTCGTTGAGGAACCTCTAAAAATGGTTTAATAGACATATCATTGTAATGGAGTTAATATGAGATATGGAAAAGTAAATAAATCATAGTGGGAGAACGCATCAATATTTTTTTTATTTTTTGAAAATTCAATTTTCAAGAAATTTTCAAAGTCATTGAGGAACCTCGAGATTTTTTTTTACAGACAAATCCTTTTCTGAGGGTTAATTTGGCATCAGTGCACATAAAAAAAATGGGGTGGGGGAGCAAATTTGAATAAAAAAGTTTTTCGCTCCACCCTAGTGCAGATGCCTCCCTCTTGAAGACGTGGGACAGGGTGCGGATGTCTTGCTCTGCAAGACGTGGGACAGGGAGGGATATCCCTATCAGGGAACATATATATGTATAAGATATCAAGGAGATAATACTAATTTTATTGCAATCTCTTTCTTCATTGCATATAGTGTATAGGTTCGTTTGGCTGTATATTATGAATTAATTTAATGATACAATTGATATTGTTATATACATATTAAGTGGGAAGAAATGAAGAAAAAATTGTAGTTGTGATCCCGGGACACGAACTCTCAACTGCAGTCTCCTGAACTCTTGAAGGCTGCGACGCTCCCACTGAGTAATCCTAGACAGGGTAGAAATAGGATTGAAATGAAATTTATTCAATATGATAACTCGCGTGTTTTTTGAAGTTATCATAAAAAAATATAACTTCAAATTCTACTGATTTTGTATCTTTCCTTTTTTAATGTTAATGAAGTAATTACCCATATCTGTAATTACCTACCTATTCACCTATATTAATGTTTACCTACTGGTGTTTATCAATACCTACCTTGTTACTTACTAGTGTTCATCAATACCAACCTTATTACCTACTAGTGTTTATCAATAGCTTTCTAGTTACAAACAGGTGTTTATCAATGCCTATCTTGTTGCTATCTGGTGTTTATCAATACTTACCTCTAGTAGCTACTTACTGGTGTTTATCATTACCTACCTTGTTACATACGGGTGTTGATCAATACCTACCTTGTTACATACTGGTGTTTATCAATACTTTTCTACTAGTGTTCATCATTTCGTACCTTGTTACCTACTAGTGTTCATCAATACTTACTTAGTTACCTACTATTGTTCATCAATACCTTCCTAGTCACCTACTAGTTTTTATCAATACCTACCTAGTTAACTATTAGTGTTCATCTATACCTACCTAGTGACCTAGTATAGTGTTCATCAATAGCTACATATATAGTTACTTACAACTGATAATCAATACCTACCTAGTACCTAATGGGGTTGATCAGTACTTACCTAGATATCTATTTGTTTTCATCAATACCTTCCTAGTTACCTACTAGTGTTTACCAATACCTACCTAGTTACCTACTAGTGTTCATCAATATCTACCTAGTTACCTACAACTGTTTATCAAAACCTACCTAGTTACCTACTAGTCTTAATCAAAAGCTACCTAGTTACCTACTAGTGTTCATCAACACTTACCGAGTCACCTACAACTTAAATATGCCCCACATATTTAAGTCGTTTGACATACCGAGTGGGACAGAGAACGACATCCTGCGTGGGACAGACGTTGGACAGAAAGGGTCAATCCGCTTGGGACAGAGAGGGACATCTAGCATGGGACAGAGAGGAACATCTTGCGTGCGACAGAGAGGGACATCCGGTGTGGGACAGAGGGGAACATCCTGCGCGGCACAGAGGTGGGATATCCCCCGTGGGAAATCCCAATTATTCAAGACGTGCGATGTAAGTAGGATTTCAGACGTTGAAATATCCTGTTCTTCTTGTCGCGGGACATAGAGGATATAGTTATCTGGGTTATCAGTAGAAGTTTTCCCAAATTTAAATATAGCTTGTTTCGTACAGGAATCTACCGATTAAGAGAGCGAGAAAATTACTGAAAGTCAAGAATTTTCACTCAATTTGCTAAAATTTTTTTGTAAAACAAACATTGTGGTGATGGGTGAAGTAAAGTAAATGAAGTTAAGGGATTAAATAAAGTAAATTATGTACAATATTGTTAACTTTACATAATATTAGTATTTAAATGACAATAATGAATATAGAACCCCTAATGATATCAAAGGAATATTCCAGGAATTAGTGAAAATTAGTTGATCCCCTAACGAAATCGAGGGAATATTCATGGTTCCCTCGATGGTTCCCTCGAGCCCCATATTCATGGGAATATGGGGCTCAAAGTCATGGTTTGAGCCCCATACCTCCACTTCTTGCTATGTATAATGAAGTGTATTGCAGGGTTCAAGAAATCTTAATGATTTAATTTTCATTTTATTTCTACGATACACATTTAATATCAATATATTAATAAATATTTTGCGCCGCTATTCTGGGAAAAGACCCCAATTTCGTATTAGGAAATTTTGAAGATAAAATACTTGAATCCTTGAAACTGAAAAATGTTGACAAACAGCTGAAAGTTATATCTGTAATGTAAAATACTCTGATAATAATTTCTCCTCTGTAGATTTACGAAGCTTCTGTACATGACACAGGACTGTACGAGTGTTACTATCCTGGTGAACCGATTGACTTTGTTTCGTCTTTTTGGGAAAAATTTCAATCGGTGTACGTCTATGTTGATGGTATGGCCACTTTTGTAGAAATATTTGATGTAAATGGAATATTTCAGATTGAATCATGATAATTGATTGTGAGCAAATAGTACAAATGTAGCATAATGATAATTCGGTTAGGAATTAGAATATCATCTGGCAACAATTTAAAAGATCCCTAATCGTGACATATCAATTTGATAAATAAGTAATATCCATTTTGTATTAAATTTAAGAAATCTTTTTCTTAAATAACGAGTATTCACAAATAATTTGTCTGTATTAATTTGAAACTTACCAACAATTTGGATTCTCCATTAGATGGAAAAGCTGATTTTGTTAATTCAGCCAACACGATTATTGCAAATGGGAAATCAGGTGATGAATTTATTGATCTTGATTGTAGAGTCACCAAGCCAGAAACTAAAGTGAAACTCTTCAGAGGTATAAACGAGGTAAGTTGTCTTAATTAAAATTAAGGGCTATTTAGTTTCTTCTCCTAATTTTCTAAACTAACATCAGATTTGTTCCTTTGAGGTTGTGTTGATTAAATATTTTATATTTGAGTGAATTTAAAGCATGTGGATCAAACAATATGTTCGAAATAATTCAATATTTATAACAATGAAGGATGTTACAGTAAAGTTAAAATGCCGTCCATAAAATGTACGGAATAACTCTGTTTGAATTGAATAATCTGCTATTTTATAAAAGGTTACAGATCCCAGAATTAGTTTCAACCCATGGTATGGCGCTTCCGTAAATAAACCGTTATTTAACGATAAAGGAATTGTTTTCTGCGTTAGTAACGCTAATAAAAAGGCCTATACTCCAAGTCGGTGATCATATTAACAATGTAGGAACTTTGATCACTTTCTGTACGCTTCCTAACAAAATTATAACTGAAGTCTCCAAACTGCAATTTGAAGTGCTTAGTATCTTGGAAATGTTTACAATGCTTAGGATTTAGTTATGCATAAACCTACAGCAAGAAACTTTCTAATAATTTAGGAGAAAGTACGGTAAACATATATCCTACATTTTGCCATTTTTCCTTAGTCATATCTTTTAAATGGACCCTTTACTTACCATTAATTTCGTTCAATCAAGATGTGATTCTTCTCTAAAAAAGGATCATTTGCTCATAAATTTTTGAAATAATTTTTCTTTGTTGTAGAGTGTGTAGTGGAGTTTGCATAGAGTGGTTATTCAAAATCTCTCAATTGAACTCTATTTTATATTCACCTCTTGATTAAGCAATATCAATGAGTTATATACAAAACGCATCATTGAACCCTAAATATATTTCAATCAGTATCTCTTGATAATTGGTAATAATTACGTCTTTACCACTGCATGATAGGTAATAACTGAAATTTAGATTTACACTCTTCATAGCTATTCGCATCTATTTGTTTTATATTTTAGCATTCATGATATTAGTTATACATTTTTGCTGTTTGCTGATTGAGATTGTGTTTTAGAAATTGGCAACAGTGTCGCTGTTTTATTTCAATTTCACTGATTAACTTTTACGTTCAGCCCTGAATCTGACCAATTCATGTGTTTCACGTTTATCCTATGTGCTTTGTCACTAAATCGGGACACTGACGTGCTCCAATTATGAATTTCATACACTTATTTGGTTCAAAAGCATGGAACTTTTTCAGTGGGATGCAGTTTAAAAATAACGGTATCATATAATCTTTAGTTAATACAATGAAAGTAATATCAATAGACTTATTCCAATTATATTACACTGAAATGCCCAGTAATTTTTTTACCATTTCTTTTGCGTCTCTAGTACACAGATCTCGGAGTACGTTTTTAACTCTCGATCTGGGTTCAGAATGACAAACATTACTGTCAGTCTGTCTGGTCACTACATTTGTAAGACTGACCACAATGAAATTCATGTCATCGTCAAAATAACCAATGGTGAGCAATCACATCTTAGTTAAATTATAAATGTTTAACCTAATTCAATATTTAGTGATGAGGGATTTATAACTTAGGATTGTTCTCAGAAAATCTATTTACTTGAGGTTTAAATTTTTTCCTTAAAAAATGAGTGTATATATAAAGGTCCCCTCCTCTATAAATAAAATTTCACTAGAAATGTTTCAAATTTGTAGAGCTAAATGTTATATACAAATAACATTTCATAGTTAACAGAAAAGAAATCAATAAATATTTGCTTATTAATTAATATATAAGAAATATTCGCACTCAACCTTCACATAGAACACTAACTCAAATTATATATGACGCACTTATCGCCTTAAAATTTGGTTGAACTGTTTTCGAGTTTAGTATGACCTTTAGCTTGATCTTTGACCTGATCGCTCCCAAAATCGAATTCAATAGTTACTGGATAATTCGTCCCACCGAATTTCGGGCGATCTGGTTGAACAGTTTTTGAATTATGCGAATTGAAGGATTACAAATAAACGTTGACCGGTGTATTCCACCCCGTTATTTTCCACCCCACTTTACGGGAGAGGTTTTTGACTAAAGTTATAAATTTCAATCATTTATTAATATTTTATATAATACTAGGTAAGTTGCAATTTCAATGTATTAAATTAAACCTTTTGTTAATCAATCTGTTTTATAGCTGTTTATTTTTCAATACACATGTGATAGAACAGAAGAAAGAAGGTTGTGAAGTTTCATCATCAGATGAGGTATTTAAATTTTAAATCACAAGCTGATTTTCTCCACTATGACCAATACAACAGCGATATTAACTGTTAGATGATGTCATATAGTACTACGTGTTAATTTTAGTTTATTTTGAAATTATTATTTTAACTTCGTGGTGGTGTAAATTGGTTTTTGACCAAAGGCTTTTTTTACACCGGGGTATTTTACATGTTTTTATTTCTTTACCAGGAGGTTTTTGATAGGGAGGTGGGGATTATTACACCGGGTTTTGAAACAGTGAAGAATATTGCCTTATTTTACATGAGGAGATTTTGACCACGGGAGGTTTTGTCCTAGAATCCAAAATAACAATTTATAACCAAAAAGCGAAAACATTGAATGAGTTGCCTCTGCCAGCTGTACCCCTCCATACCTCTTATAACCATTTTTGTAAGAGCATATGCTGCAGTTTCATGTTAAGAAAGTATTAATATTAACTTGATCAAGATGAAACTTGAGCTGCAACATTATTAATATTTGTTGTTTGCCTATTAGGATACAATTTTAATTGATTTGAGCTATCTCTAAATATTGTCCAAATGTCCAAAGATATCGTCTGAGTCAATTCTTCATGGCTACGCAGTATTTAACAAATGGACATCTAAAAATCTTCATGGTAGTTGTTCAAACCTCTTGTATTCTATGTGTTGATTTACTACTACAACAATATTTTTCTTTTCTTTATTTTCTAAACATACATGTATAAAACTTTAGTAAAAATGCATAGATTGAATAAGAAACTACATATAAAGTCGAAAGACTATTAAGGCTATTAATCTATAAACAATCGTGAGATATTCATATTAGTTTTTAAGTTTTGCATACTTGCTGTTTGGTTTCAAGATTTCTCAGGATTCCCGTTTCGAAAAAAAACATGATATTACTATTGTCATATTGTAGCTTTTGCTTATTTATGCCTAATATTTACCAGCTATCAACCTATATTGTCTTCTTTGAGTTTATTTCATACTTATATGAACCTTTCGGACGGATAACCGTTTACTATTATATCTAGTAATTTATGTTGAAGTTTTAAATATTTTTTCCATCATGGAAGTCAAAGATTCTTACCCCTTTCTATATGGTCTAATTTTTTTCAGTTGACATCGAGGAATTGCCAGAGCCAGATATATCTAAGCCTATCAATGTTCATTTCGTGGTGGGCCATCCCTTTAGACTAGTTTGCTCTGCCAGAACTAATGGGAGCGTTACTTTCTCGTGGACAAATCCCAATAATGATGGACCAGTAAGTAAAAATTAGTGAATGACCGCTAATAGTTTTACTGATTACAATGCAATTTATTTTCCTTCCAAGTGTATTTGTTTCCCTATATCTGAGTGTGAATGCAATCAACGTGAGGTGCCTATAGCAAGTCACAAGATAATTTCCAAACTACGGTCATCATACTTCTCGTTGCCTGACGTCAGAGTACTGAAAGCATTACCCCTCAAAACTGCCAAACCAACCCTCTGCTCTGAACAAAAGGTCTCTCTCACATCATAAGTGACGTCGGTAATGCGAAGGCCGATTTCGTTTCCCCCTTTCCACCGCTATGGGTTCGAACCGACATCGAATGCCAAGAGCCACATACTTGCGTCGCTTCCTCCAATCCGCCTCCTTGGTTGCGCTATCTGGCGACAAAGCCGGTTCTATCAAGTGAGTCACCGCGTAAGTGTCTACACGTGTTGCATCCCAAAAAAGACACCTCCCATCCGTCAGGCCACTTACCATCAGGCCACTTACCATCACCCCTATCAACCCCCAGAGGCTCAAGCATTGAATGGATACCAGCCGAAATCAAAGATCTCCTAATAACATCATTCAGGGCTGCATGTCTCGGTTGGCATCCAGCACTGTAGCTACATGATAGACCGTCCAGCCTCCTCGAATCCACCCTCTGGCCGCATCGGCACACGTGTGGCTCACAGATGTCCGCAACAACACGCAGCGCAATCGCATCACGAAATGACTCTGCGTCGAGTAGCGTTCCAATCGTGGGAACTGGAAGTGCATGTAGCCAAAGTCCGTTCTCTCTATTTATAGATGCCAGCAAACGTGACCTAGTGAACTGATCAGCCTCCTCGAGCAGTCTGGCCACAGTGGCTACCGATTTAGGCTCATTGCATGTACTCTGCCGACTCTCCATAGCTCCCTCAGCCAAGGATTAACTTTCAATTTGCTACTTCTCTACTGCTGCTCGAAGCTCTTGGTCATCCCTAATCTGTGTTCTGCACAGAATTGATCGAACTAAATCCTCGGTATAATGGAGGGAAGAAAGGAAGAAATGAATACGGGTAGCGCAATGTCCTTAGACATTCTGATTCCTTACCCCCAAACCTTACGGGAAACAATGCCTGCACAAGTGAGTCTCCCTCAAACTTAAATTTGGTCACCATCGAAAGAGCTGATACAATGGCCCTGTCGAACCGTGAAAGATCCTCACTATTTCTGTAAGCTGGTGAAGCATGGAGGATATATTGAAGCTTAGGCAAGGCAAAACAGCCTTGAGTAAAGCAAAAGCTGGATGGTTCACAATCAGTCTCAACTTTGACGAAAGCCTCTCCAAATCTTCCCTCTCCCAGTAACAGCTGCCGGTATGCTCCTCTCCAAAATTGGAGCTCCCAGAAAATTTGAATCTTACACTGAAACTACTCTTAATCCTGTCATCAACCCCTCAAAAATATTCCTCGTAAGGATCGATTCTTCCTCAGAATGATTCAGTAAAATCAGTTCACACTTCTCTGGGTTAACATCCAAACATAGATCATCAAGGTCATTGATTAGACGCTGCAAGCAAGTGAACACCTTTTCAGGCGAATAAAAGATTGTCCCGTCATCGAGATACCAGACATTCAACTCAGTGTTCACCCTTCGCGCTATCTCATCAATTCCCTAAGAGAAGAGAGCTGAAGGAAAGGGTCGCCCTGATGTATACCTGTTGCGGATACGAAGTTTGTCCCCCCACAGATAAACGTTGTTGGAACAGAATAAGCAAGCCAAATCAGCCTATAAATCTCCCGGGCCCGTTGTTTAGCCGCATTCAGGAACACATCTCGTTGCTGACTACTGAAACCATTGGCCATATCAATCTTTAAAATTTAAAACCAACTAGTAACTTTGAGCATATACCCTACTGCTTGAATTCTGAAATATTCCACAGAGCAAAAGATTACTATTCATTTTCAATATAACACAATTATACGAATCAAAGTATCTATTAATTACTCACCTATACTAGTGAGAATTAAACTATAGTTGAATTTTTAAACTTTTAATTCATTCACAATATGCAATATTTTTCCATTAGAAATAATATTGAACTTTAATCACATACCATGAACTAAAAATCCCCTAGCATGAACTAATAGTTACCAAACGGTAACTAAAGCGAAGAAAAGTAACAACAAAATTATAATTGTCACTCCTTGACAATATATCTCGATCATTTTCTATGAGTTATAGAAAGAAATTTTTTTTTTAGAGTATATAAGCATATTAATAATAATAAACAGTCTTTCAGTGTTTGTGACTGTGATGAAAGTTTAAAGTCGTGCATTTATTAAATGTTTTAAAATCCATTCATAGCTTAACTCTCACTCAGTATAGGTGAGTAATTAATCGATACTTAGATTTCTATAATTATTGTGCTACATTTAACAAACAGCAATTTTATGCTCTATGTAATATTTTTTGTAGTAGGGTACTAAGTTTCAAGTTATTGGTTGATTCTACAATTTCGGACACGTCAGGAAAGAAAATATTATAATTATTATATTACTTCTATTCTAATTGCTATCATGGATACCAATTGAAATAAAAGTTAAATAATGATTATTATATAGAGATGTGTTATGGAACCGGACAATAACACGGAACTATCCCTAAAATAAGACATGTTGAATTTCTGAACCAATTGTTCTAATAACCTCATCTGGATTATAATTTGGATGTTTTTTATAGATACCGTGAAATTATTACAAAAAATTGTCTCCGTTTTCTATGTCTTGGTACGTATAGTTTTAGTCGAACCCTTAAATCAATTTTTTTTATTATAATTAATAGAAAATGAAAAATTGCGTGTACAATAATGTTACGATTTCTATATAAATAATTCAATTTGTGATACAGTTGAACTTTTATCTGAGATTTAAGTTATAAAACTAATGGACTTTACACAGCGGGTCTCTTTGAAATGTGTATTCGTAATTACTCTGGCAAATTCAATCTAATCCAAATTTGAATGAAGAATACATATAATCTATTATTTCTAATCAAATAGAGTAAATCTATTAAATGAATCCATAGTTACCGGAGAAGATGACTAAGAAAATTCCAATGAAAGTTTCAACGTTGGTTGTAGAAGAGGCCAAAGCTTCTGACACTGGCAAATATTCTTGTATGGTCAGTCGAGAGGGAGTCATGTCAAAATTAGCCTACTTCAATGTCACCGTTCTTGGTAAGATTTACTAATATAATCATTATTTCATATCTGCAAATGTCAAAAAAAAAACAGTAATGTGATAATTATAATTAAACAGATTCAAAGGAACCATTCATCAGTGTAAAATCGGATCTTCGTCAACTTTCAATCAAGAAAGATGATAAATTGGAGTGGAAATCTTACGTATTGAGCTTTCCAGATGACATTACGTGGGTTTACCGAAATCCAAATGGTGAAAAGGTCATGGAAGGTCAAAGAGTAAGTTCATTTTACAGGTTGCTACTCATTTTAATTATACGTAAATTGATAAGAGGCATTTATTACATATTATATTATTATTATGTAAGAGGTTTTAGCTTCAAAATATTGGTACGTGAGGTTTTAGCTCCAAATTTTGATTCGTGAGGTTTTAGATCCACATTGTTTGTGCGTGAGGTTTTTAGCTCCAAATTATTGGTGCATGAGGTTTTAGCTCCGAATTATTGGTGCTTCAGGTTTCAGCTCAAAATTATTGGTGCGTAAGGTTTAAGCTTCAAATTATTGGTGCGTGAGGTTTTAGCTCCAAATTATTGGTGCGTCAGGTTTGGTATTAGGAATTTTCGCCGCAAGAAAATTCGACGTAGGAAATTTCGCCGCGAGAAAATACGCCGTAAGGAATTTCCACCGTACATTCTATTTTTAACTCTCGGCTTAAGAACCCCAGACAAATATAAAGTGATCACCATAATAATTGTTAGGGTCCTTCTCCAACCCCCGTTAAAAGGATACTGATAAAAAGAGGAAGCAGACTATTTATATATGAATACTGAATAGTGAATAGTGCTTTAAGTCTGATTTCATTTTTATTTTTATTTAATTTTATTAGGGGTTTAATGTTTAATTTAAAAGGAAATTAAGAACAAGGGACTGGAAGAAGCAGACAGAAAGAAAAGTGGCTTCGTGAACAAAGTCACCTATTACTGTCGGTGACAATGCTCATGAAGGCAGAAGAGCTATTACGTGAATATACACACAGAGAAATCGAAGCATATTTTAAAGGAAAACTACCTTCTTTAAAAAAATTTCTTTGGTTGAAAGTGTTACTAGAGCTTCAGATTAAATCTTTTTTTATTTGACTCAAAGAAAAGAAATCTTATATTTGAGTGAAAATTTTCTTTGTCCCAAAACTAGTACATTTCTTTACAAGAAAGAAAAAATTAATTAATGCATATATAAAGCGACTTTTTTCTTTGGGAGAGAGAAAAAAAATTCTGTGTCTAGTCACTTACCAAGGAATCTGACGAAAAGGGACAGAAGTACCGGTGCCTGAACTCACGGATGGAAGAGGAAAATGAAGAGGCGATAGTAAATGAAGAATAATATAGTGAGCGGAAAGAGTATCGAAAGACAAAGTGTTGAAAGACAAAGTATCGAAAGACAGAGTATCGAAAGATGAAGTATCAAAAGACAAAGTGTCGAAAGACAAAGTATCGAAACACCAAGTATAGGAGGATATAGTAAAGAAAGACAAAATATAGAAAATGAAAGTATAGAAAGACAAAAATAGAATGACATATAGCATGGTAAGAAAATTGTATTTAAAAGTTGAGCAGTGCCTCCCTAGCCTAGTTCAATAAAGACAATGAGCCCGAAACAATTAGACCCAAGACAACTGAGCCCTAAGACAATCATTTTTGGGCTTAAGATAATTGAGCACATAAAAAAACTGTTACAACATTCTTCCCTTTTTTGTGCAATCTTTATCTTCAGTATTTGTTCGTTTAAATTTATTTTAAACGTAATATTATCTCTAATCTTGTTCTCAATTAAAAATAGTAGTATGACGATATTGAGTTGTGTTGGGCATCGCTCGATCTGTACCACCCTTCAATTACGTTAGTGGTACGAAGCAGATCTTCACTTCCATGACGCGGATAAAGAAACTCCACACACTTGGTTTGAAAAGAGGATTTTTCTATTTCTTCCGAATGGCTTTCATATCGACGAAATATACCTTAATGAAGCATTAAGTAAAAGTTAAATATTATGTATGCAGTGTTCTTTTTTAGAAGGGCAAAATCTTAATTCTATACGGGTTGTAACAGAGTCCACTTTTATCATAGTCTATGGTATCAACCTAATTTGCTACTGTAATAACAAAGTAAAGCTTCTCTATAGTGTCTGCTGTAACCATTTTATTAATGTGATAGATAGTGGCCCTGTGCCCAAATTTCTTGGGATAAATATTCTACTTTGCTCAATTGTATTTGGGCCCAATTATTGTCACGGTTTCAAATGTCTGCGGCTCAATTTTCGGCGAGTCCAATTGTCGGGACTCATGCTGTTGACTTGGGCCCAACTATCGGTCAATGAACAAAATTCATACTTCAAGTTATGTATAATTAATGTAATGCATGTTATTTTTAAAGAAAGATTTTTCCATTGGATCAATTTTTCATTCGATCAATTTTCTATTCTTCCAATTCTCCATTGTTATATATACGATCGAATTTTCGATACTTTGTCCTTCGATACTTTATTTGTCTTTCGATATTCTGTCTTTCGATATTCTGTCTTTCGATACTTTGTCTCTCGATACTTTGTCCTTCGATACTTTGTGCTTCGATGCTTTGTCCTTCGATGCTTTGTCCTTCGATATTCTGTCTTTCGGTATTCTGTCTTTCGATACTTTGTCTTTCGATACTCTGTCCTAGTTCCAAAGAATACGAGACTACCTAAAATAAACATCTTAAGCCCTTGTAGTAGTTGAAGATCATAACTCTAGCTCTGTCCTCTAAAATTGCAAGTAGCGTTATAAACAGTGTTATGAAAAATTGATATGAAATAAAAATGAATACAAAAAAATTATTTGATGGTATCACGGCAGGCGTGAGAAGGATGTTGAAACTAGTTGTATGATAATTTCTGTATATCTATCCTTACAAAAAAAAAACAGAGTGACATGCAACAAATTGCACAAATCAGCAAAATAATAATTCAACTTGATAGAACACTTAACTATAAAATGCAACTCTATACCAACACAATAATGAATGAAACTAAAACTATTAACATTTAATCTAGTACATTAATAACTCAAAATGATTGAGTGTGGACCTACTATAAATTAAACTGACAGTAACTTACTTCTTGGTGTTTTAAGAATGGGTAATTATGGAGAGAGAAGTATCAGGGACCATTGGGAATGGTGTCAAAGTAACAACTGAGGAATGTTGAGCGAGCGGCTCGCTCAACAATGAACCGCGAAAAACTAATAATTATCACTACGCGATAATAAAATGTGCAATGAAGGAATGGAAAGATTGCAAATAAAAAGTAAAGAAATTAAACTTAAAAATAATCGTTACCACGACACTCCCCACTCGAACTCATCCGTTTGCACCTTCAGATTCAACAGAAAGCAAAAGAGCTAGTTCCGTAATCGGTCGTACCAGATGACGGAGAGTACACTCTTTAGCTGTGATGAAGTCTACTGAACGAACTAGTCCGTCGGAACTGATTCTTGTGGCGGTTATTCTTCAAATGGGCCATTGGTACCTTTTTGCTTGAACATCCTTCAAGAGGACAACGTCCTCTTACACCGTCTTTGGAAAGTTTGCAAATATTCGTCTTTCCATCTGGACCAAAATTGTTGACACAAGTATTGCACGCGTCTCCAGCGTTTCTTGCCACACGCAACGATGTCACGTTTGGTGTATTCTTCTTCGATCGACTTATTTGATCTCAAATTTAGAAGCATAGCTGGTGTGAGAGGAAGTGGATAATTCGGGTCATCTGATGCTTCCCAAAGAGGGCTGTTGTTGAGAATGCAGGCACATTCCTGAAGAAAGGTGTTGAAATCATCTCGAGAGAGAACACGATTGCCTAGCTGTTGAAGAGAGCACATCAAAATCTTCTTGACGGTCTGTATTTGGCGCTCCCAGACTCCTCCTAAATGACCGGCCTTAGGAGGAGTCAGTTCCCAAGTGCAGTCGTGACGAGATATCTCATTACTGAGGTCTTCTTTGGTGCGAGATTGGTCTTCGTTCATCGCTCCAATGAAGTTACTTCCTTGGTCTCTCCGCAACTTCTTGACAGGACCTCTTAGGCAAACGAAGCGTCGTACAGCGTTCTTCAAGCTTGCCGTGTCCATTGATGGGAGTGATTCAATGTGTGTCGCCCTGGAGTTCAAACAAGTGAAGATTACAGCCCAACATTTCTTGTTAGCTGTTTAACGTCTCGTTGTAACTCCATCAGACACGTGTTATGGTCCAAATATATCCATTCCTGAGTTGGAGAATGGAGGAACGTCCTCAAGCCTGTCACAGGGTAGATCACTCATCGTTTGTTCGAGCAGAGGCAGTCTCACCTTCCGACAGATCACGCAATTATAGATTATTTGATGCATAGCCTGGGATGCATGCTGAATAAAGAAGCCAGCATTTCTAATTGAAGCTGAAGTTATTCAACCACCCTGATGCTTCACAATTTCGTGATGATGTCTGATAAGGAGATTGGTGAAATGGCTTTTATCAGGCACGATGATGGGGAACTTTTGATCGTAGTCCAACTCTTATTGACGCAACCGTTCACGTACTGTTATTAAGTTATTAGGATCTAAGAATGGAGAGTAGTTGACTAAAGGCATTGAGTCTTGCTAGAATTCTTATTCGGAAAGTGTTTATCTTGGCCATGACGCAGCAAGAAGTTCATAGCATCAGAGCTAGATGCAAGGCCACGTGGAGTAAGAGATACAACTAAACGTTGACGTGCCCTGTCAACCCATCCTCTGCTAACACTAATGATCCTCTGAATAACTTTCACTAGTTTAGAGAGCGTACCACAGCGTTCGGTGAGGTCATCCACAGGAGAAGATTATTTGGTAGCAATTTTTAGTACTGTGGCCTCATTTATAGTCTTAGGAAGATCTGAAGTCATTTCTTCAACGGGACTGAAAATTCCCTCACGAAAAAATTCTGGTCATGAGAGCCATTGTGAATCCATCAGCGTTTGGATTGATTTCTTCCTTGAAGCTATGTCGGCAGGATTTTGAAGCGTGTTTACATAGAATCATCTATCTGCTGCAAATCGCGTGAGGATGAGGGAGGCACATCGAGATACATACAAAAAACACTTAGTAGTATTTCTAATGTAGCCAAGCACTATCATACTATATGAAAAGAAGAGCACCTTGTGATCGGGAACTTGCAATTTATCGGCCAATTCATCTGCTGTCAGAGCCAAATCGAGAGCTGCACAGAGTTCTAATCGAGGAATTGTAGGGGATGATTTTCGGACGATTTTAGAGTTTCCCAATATGAAAGAAACATGATGTTCTCCGGTATCGTTTGTGGACTTCAAATAAAAAAACATAACCTGATCTTTCAGTTGATGCGTCTCAGAAACCGTGGATTTCATAGCTTCGCGGAATTCCAAAATTTAGAGGCATTTAACTTCTAGGAAGCTCAAGTCCTGAAAGGCCACGTATGGAATTTTTCAATGAGTTCCAAGCGTCCTCATATTTTGCAGGCAACTGTTCATCCCAGAAATTTGGATTCTGAAGCTCTTGATTTGCGGTTGAAAGTATTGCACGTTGAATGTGCCTTCCTTCAGGGACTATGGGAGAGCTAATGCCGAAAGGATTTAAAACGGAATTTACTATGGCTAGGACGCCTCTGCGAGCGAAAGGTCTGTCTGGTAGTATACTTTAAACTGTTGAAGATTTCTCTCTCTCAGATTCCGGGAATGCATTTACGACATTTTCAGAGGAGGAACATATCTTATGAAGACGGATGTTAAAGCGACTGAGTGCAGTTCTAGTGTCATGAAGAATTGAAATAACTTCTGCCACTTTCTAATTAGCAGAACATCCATCATCAACGTAAAATTGCTCATTGATGAATCTTAACACATGATCGCTTTTGAATCCTGAAGCCGCAAAACGAATTACAACGCCAACTATGGCAGGGCTTGAGCTGTTTCCAAAAACGTGGACTAATGCGCAATATTGTATGACATCCTTGGATCCATCGTTATCACGACACCAGAAGAACCAAATCCAGTCTTGTTCCTCATCTTTCATGTAGTAATTATGAAACATACATTCGACATTGGCAGAAAAACCGATAGCACCATTCCTGAAATTAATAATAACGTCCCTCAATTTGTTGTTGATGTCAGGGCCGGTTATGAGGACATCATTCAGGTACCTTCCATGATACTTTGCTGAACTATCAACGACGATTCTTACTTCTCCTTTTTAGGATGAGACAGAGGGAAGCAGGAGATCCACCAAGCGTGACCAGGTCTTTTTGGATTTTGTTCATTTGTCGAGACGGGCTCGACGTGGTTTCTGTCAATGTACATTTTTATAACACCTACGCATTGGGAGAGCTTTATCTTATCGCAAGCGAGACGAGTCAGGGTACTCTTGCTTCGATAGTACACTTCTTTTCTATTGTCAGGAAGCGTTGGAGCACCATTGCGGAAGAAGAGATGGAGAACCAGATTACCAGAGGAACTTACAGTTACTTCAGATCGCATCATGTGGATAAACTTTTCATCATCTTTGGATAATCCAAGATGTTCGTCATCGCTTCTTGATTCGAATATATCGTCATCCTTCAGATGCCATTCACGATCATTGGTGAAACAGGACACTTGGGAGAAATGCTCAGAGAGATCTACCTTCAGTACACAATGTGGTATGTCTGAGTTGGTATTAGTGAAGCAGTTTCCAACAAAGGCCCAGCCCAATGCTGTGTGGTGAACGAAATGAGGACATCTGTTGTAACATTTGTTATACATGCAAGGACTAGAGTCTCTGCTTATAGGAAGCAAAACTTCACTTTTCTCATCGAGATCATGGAAGTCTCCTGCAAATCTACGAATGTGAAGATGTGAGTGAACGATTTGTTTTGTAGCAATTTCAGTTCTGTTGTCAGGGATGAAAGAATTAGTTAGAATAGCGGGCAGCTGGATTCCTTTTCATTCACCGACACCTTTAACAGCCAATCCACTGAATAAAAATGTCCTTGTGTATGTGTAGAAGAGTTCGATGAGGTCTTGAGGGAATTGTCTGATATTGGTCCTGAAACATTGAAGAAACGAGCTATTTTGGGCTCTGCAAAAATTGACGAGGATTGTTCATCAATGATAGCATAGCATCGCAAGGACTTGCTTGAACCATCCTTCGACACATCGACAATAACTATCTTGCTGCAGTTTTTAGTAATAAAATCCTTACCACATATCTTAGTGCACATATTCGATTTTCCTTCTTGGTAACGTTCATATTTATTTTTGAAGTTGTGAATGATTCCGGTGTGGTGCCCCTTGCAGTGCTCGCATGTTTTCGAGATAAAACAGTTTGATTTTATATGCCTACCGGTACATGCAAAGCACAACCTGTTATTCTTCAGAATTTCTGTTTTCTCAGTGCACGGTAACTTTGAAAACTGTCTGCAATCTTTCAAATCGTAATTGCCATGTTCATGCAAAAAGCATGAAAGGGTGAATGCTGATGAGGGTCATTCATACAAACCATCAGATGCAGCAGGAAAAGAAACACTCGATGACTTGGAATTGGAATGTTTAGTCTTGAGTGAAATATTTTTACGTTTGAAAACATCGCGGGTGATAGGCCTCTGAAGTGAAGGGTCAGAGAACTCTCGTGTCTTCTTGGCCAGAAAACGTACGAAATATGAAAAAGGGGGATAGTTCTCATTACTATAATGACGATTGTCATCACACGTAGACCTGCAAGCATTCTACAAGTTTTCAGGGAGTTAAAACCATATCTTTTTAGCGCCGTAGGCAGATTCGAACACTCCCGATTCTCTCGTGGCAGTCATGTTGGCTTCAATTTGTTCATACAGGTGGAGCAAGTCTTTCAATTTGTCGATCTGTTGAACAGATTTGATTACCGGAAAGGAGTCCACTCTCTCGTGGAGAGAGTTTGCAATTCCAATGTCAGAATGAAACATAACAGAATTTGATCGTGTAATTACATTTGGTAACAAGTTTGCCAACTGATATCGTGTAAACTTTCATGACATAGTCAAAATGAGGTTAAACAAAGCACTAAATAACAAACTAAGAGAAAATACTTAAGTTTGATTATCCATCCAACTTTCTTTTTTCTCTGTATAAAATTGTTATTGTTTACTATCAAGTGTCTCGTTAAACTATTATGACTCTCTCAATTCTAACAATTAATATGAAGATCGTTTAATTAGTCTGGGGCTCTTTAGTTGAAAGTTAAAAAAATTCTTACGGCGAAATATCCTTACGGCGAATTTTCTTGCGGTGAAATTTCCGGTCACAGTCAGGTTTTAGCTCCAAATTGTTGGTATGTGAAAATTTAGCTCCAAATTTTTGGTGTTTGAGGTTTTAGCTCCAAATTATTGGTGTGTGAGGTTTTGGTTCCAAATTATTTGTGTGTGTTTTTTAGCTCCAAATTATTGGTACGTGAGGTTTTAGCTCCAAATTATTGATGTGTGAGGTTTTAGCTCCAAATTATTGATACCTGAAATATTAGCTCTCTGATAGTAAACAATAATAGTTAAGAAAATCCTGTATATTTACAATTAACTGAATGTAACAGACCAGTAATTACCACTTTACTCCTATAGTTGTTTTGTCATATTTTTCTGACACAGGTGAGTAAAGAATTCCAAATATGTGAGGGAGTGGCTTGGCTCAGGTTAAAGGGAGTTCAACCTCATGATTTCGGTAACTGGACTCTGGAGGTGAAATCTTCTGACGGGAGAATTATAGACTCAGTTCAGCTGGAACTCATTGTCAGAAGTAAGTTGGATACTTCAGGAACCATGAAAACAACATATCTTTCAATAACATTCACTGTTGCACTGATAGATGCTAATGATTCTTTTCAATGTTCTCAGGTCCACCAACAATATCAGTGGTGCCCCCACGCTTCACTTCTCCAGGGTCTCCTGTACAGGTGGTTTGTTCTGGCACTGCCTTCCCTCTCCCGGTGGTGGAGTGGGGAATAAGGAATTGCTCGGGAGGAATTAAAAACTGTGATACTGACTTTACGGTTATTGAGGTTAGAGGAAACAGTGATATATCTCAATACATAAGGTAATGAATTATTTCTTAGTTTTGAGAATAAATAATCACATCTACTTACCATTTTTATCATATGGGACGGTGCGGTTTTCTTTAGTTACTTTTAAATTTATAAAAGATAGTAATTTGAAATCTGAGAATTGTAGTTATAGAGTTTACCTAAACCTTATAAATTTTGGTAATTTAACCCTTATAACGAGTTACTTTCACAACAAAAATAGATTCACTGATGCTTGATAAATATCCTAGTTCAAACCTGTGTGCGGACAGAGCTTCAAAATACAAATTTTAGAAGGACAATCAAAGTATATAAGATTAATTTATAGAAGAACAAACTATAGAGAGACTGAGTATCGAACCCCTGCCTGGTTCGATAGTAACGAAATGTATATTTGAAATTGTGCAAAAGGCTAGGATAGCGGGGAAGCCCTCCTGGCATGTTTCGCATGATCTGGCTTGTTTCGATAGTGGCAAAATGCAATAATTATTGAGTTCAAGACAATTGAGCCCAGTATTGTGACAGCAGACACCATAAAATAAGTGTCAATTTGTTATTACTAGAGCTAGGACATTGAGCACTTAAAAAAGAGCAGTAGTAGCGGTTAAAATGGTGCACGTCGAATTGCCACTGGGGGAATTGCCACTGGGTGAACTGCCGCTGGGTGAACTGCCGCTGGGTGAACTGCCCATGTTGGGGAATTGCCACTGGGTGAACTGCCACTGAGTGAACTGCCCATGTGGGTGAATTGCCACTGGGTGAACTGCCCATGTGGGTGAATTGCCAATGTGGGTGAATTGCCACCGGGTGAACTTCCCATGTGGGTGAATTGCCACCGGGTGAACTGCCCATGAAGGTGAATTACAACTGGGTGAACAACTCTCACTGACTGCATTACTACGTACACGAGATGAACAAAACACACACTCGCCCCGTGTATTTAGGGGTACCTCCCCCCTCCTAATATAAGCATGAATCGAGAATTGGGCCCGCCAAGAGTTGGGCCCAGGTCAATTGGGCCCGCCGATAGTTGGGCTCAGGACAATTGGGCCAACGACAATTGGGCCCCAAGACAATTATATTATTTACCCATTTTGTAAAGAGTCTACTGTATTAACTTAATTAAAGACCATTACTACTGTAATAACTAGGGATGCGATACTATGCATTTTATATAAAAATATAGTCTTGAGCATAATTAAAATAAATAATATTCTTTATATGAGAAAATATTCTCGTTATGAAAAAAAATTATTTAATAGAACATATTCTTTTCATGAATAAATACTATTATTCTTTCAAACTACTATAAGTTTTCTGTTTTGAGATAGGTCATATAAGAAACAAATTTCATAGTTACAGTACCTCTAAGAGTCTATATAGTGAACTCCTGTAAAGTGAAGAGTTAGGTTGTAACCAATAGAAAGTATGAATGTAGCTATTTTAGATGAAGAACAAAAGAAAATAAGATTGTGGGTATTTAAAGAAGGCCGTGGACCACCAAGACCTGCGGAAATTATTAGAATATACAAGTTGAATTGAAATTAATGCGATTTTGTTGAAACCTGTTCAGTGTTCAATATAGAAGAGTTTTATAAATCAGGATAGAGATTTGATAGATAGAGATAGCACGAATAAGGACATATTGAAAGGAGCTTTATCACTGTACATTTTCAAGGGTTTAACAGTATAAGGTATCATCGGAACGTACAGGTATACAATTCACCCAGTGACAATCCACGCAGTGAAGATTCACCCAGTGACAATTCACCCAGTGTCAATTCACCCAGTGTCAATTTACCCAGTGGTAATTCACCCACATGGACAGTTCACCCAGTGGCAACTCCCCCACATGGGCAGTTCCCCCGGTGGCAATTCTCCCACATGGGCAATTCACCCAGTGGCAATTCCCCCACATGGGCAGTTCACCCAGTGGCAATTCCCCCAAATGGGCAGTTCACCCAGTGGCAATCCACCCAGTGGCAATTCGCCCAGTGGCAACTCCCCGAGAACCGGTTTAAATGAGCATTTGTAGCGCTATAAATGTTCAGTAAGAGCGATAGAAGAGAGCATTTGGAGCACTTACCGGAGCATTTGGGGCACTTATCGGGGCATTAAGGGCACTTATCGGAGCATTTGGGGCACTTATCGGGGCATTAAGGGCACTTATCGGAGCATTTGGGGCACTTATCAGTGCATTTGGGGACAGTTATTGGTATATTTGAGGCAGTTTTGAGAGTGTTTCATGCAACGAAAGAAAAAGCTTTTTACTTATCAAAGTAAGAATTTTAACGAAGTTTTGTTTTTGAAGAGTTTTTGGATGAAATATACACAAGAATTCTCTTTAATTTTTATCCATGAATAATTCATTTCGAAAAATCATTATGTAAATATGTAAGGCTCAAATGTATTGTGCAATACTTGAAAAACATAAGAACCCATATTAACGAGATAAAACCATTACTTCCATGATATTTTTTTTGACATTTCATCGTCTATCTGAGACCAAATATATCAATAAAAAGAATAATCTCTACTTCTGTGGAAGTAACAGGGGCACTAGCATAGCGGGAAACATCTTAGGGAGTCAATTCGAGAAAGATTTCAGTCTGTTTTCTTCACTACGCCTTGCAAAACATTCAATCCAGTATTTACTTACTCAAACAAATGTACGAAAAAATAATGTATGTAAAATATAACAAAGATATTAGCAGCTACATAGATATGAATTACGTGAAAATCTAGGGTTAATATTAGAATAGTTACACCTCTTTTTAATTTTTATAGAACTTTTCTAATCAAATAAAATGTATAGGAAAAGGGTAACAAAGTTAAACTATTGAAAAAACTGAACAACAATACATTAACTCATTCAGTGAATACAATCAAATTAAATCAATGCATGACTAGATACATGGTAGACATAGAATATATTTGTTAAACCAAATAATCTAAAGATGTCATTGTAGGAGCTGCATGGCCCTTATGGAACGGATATTTGTTGCCCGATAAAAGAGCGTCTGCTGTACGAGTTTTACCTGGAATATGATTTATCTTCAACATCTGAAATTAGTTACCTATCAAAATATAATTACGGATACAACTTCTTTGACTGTACCTAGGCAATAGCACCCACACTCATTGACATACCCTGGTATATCACTGAAGCTGTTTCTCTATCAATATCAAGTTCACATTTTAATATATTTTTAGTTTAAGTATATTTATACGAACTAATTATTGGTAATATGAAGGATGGGGAAAGAAATGTATAGATTAAAAACTTTACCTAAATCTCAACAATCACTGGCAGATAACTATGTGAAATTAGTATTAGTAGTAATATCATTCACGTTTAAGCTTTATGAATCATTTAATACACTTTAAAAGTACTGTTGTCCACCTGGTAAGAATGATACCGTTATTTGACATTACTCAATCTTGGTGCGCAATAGAAGTCAACCAGAGTACTTATGGAGCATTTTGGGGCGTTTGGAGAATTTTGGGGCTTTTATAGCGTTTGGAGCATTATGAGCGCTAGTGGCATTTAACTTATAAATGCTACAATGTCTGAGCCTTAGTTATTATAGTTGCAATGGTATTCAATACAAACAATACAGAAGACTCTAGAGTCTAGACTCAGTCTAAAATAATGAACTCAGATTCTTTCTGTAGCATTGATATTTTGCTTTTATATAAAAGCAATGCATATATATCTAATATTTATTTTTTATCAAGGTTAGATGATTGTTTAATGGCTTGATTTGCTTGCAAATACTAAATTAGGCGCGTAGTATGCATGACCTCATAACATTTCTTATTTATATTTTTATTTGTGAAATCAGGATGATAAATAAGTGGTAAATAAATAACACTAACTGCGTTGGTAATGATAAAGGGATGGTCTTTCCCCTGCCACAAGATGAAAAACAGTAACGCCCCCTTCACACTTGAATTTTTCAACACCGCTGGAAAAATCAGCTCATCTTGACTTGTGTTCACACTTAAATTTTATTTACACTGAAAGAAAAATCATGCAATCTTCCTTTCTCATTTTGTACATTCCTCTCCATCTTTCTTCGGATTTTCTATAGATAATTAGGCACCCCAAAATTTCCCTCCTGTAGATAAGGCATCCAAATAATTCCATCCAGTAGATAAGGCACCCCAATACGACGATCAATTATAATAATATTGTATTAAATTTATTGAGGACAATTCTAAAGGTTTTAAAACGCATTTAGGGCTAATCCACACCATCGCTCCGGTCACGCTCCAATCACGGTCCGGTCCAATATTCTTTAGTGCATTTCACGTAGAGCATCCACACTGGCAGTGCCGATCAGGTCAAGATCCAGTCATGCTCCGGTCACGATCCAATCCAAAGATATTTTGACTGGAGCGTGATCGGACCGTGAGCGGAGCGGCACAGCCAGTGTGTATTAGCAACGCTCCAGTCGCGGTCCAATTTTTTTATTTGCGTGTTTTTTCTTGAATATTACAATACATATATATGTCACGCGCATTTGACTGATCTGAAATACTGACCGATTTCTCTGCGCAATCTATTGATCAATCGTTATTGCCGCCAACGACCAATGAAGCAACCATCTATCGATTGTTACGTGTTCGATTAATAGCGCACCTATCAATCGATTTCTGCGCGTTCGAATGATACAGGATTTTTTAGTTTATGCATTTAATTGTCTTTATTTTAATGGTAATATATTCTCTTTTTAAACAAAAAAATGTTATATTTCATAGAGTAACCATCAATCGATTGATGATTACCCTATGAAATGTAACAATTAGATATAAATATTATAGAAATCCATATTAGTCGAACGCGCAACAATCGGTTGATGGTTTCCTTATTAAATATACCATTTAGATGCCTAAACTAAATACTTTCTTTATCATTCAAACGTGCAGCAATTGATCGTTGGTTACGCTATCGGTCGATGGTTGCGCAAACGATAGATCAAAAGATTGTGAAGTTAAATTGGATCAGTCAAATCAGTCAAACGCGAGTGACATATATAATACTTCTTATACCTTAGGGCTTAGACTCTAGAAGTCTAGATTCTTAGATATACATTATACAGACATATTTCTCTTGGAGTGATTGTGTTTTCAGTTTGGCATGTTTTCTTTTCTAAAATCACTTTCAATTTAGACAGATTTTTTCAAAAGTTCCAATAGTCATTCGAAGATAATAGAAAAATTTAGTTTTGTCATCTATTAGATGAGGATACAACGAGTAGATATCCTTCACACTTCCTGTCTTTTAGCATACGATGAACTCAAAATATCTACTTTTTTGTTTTCTCTCATCCTGTTCACCATCAATTAAGTGCAATGATAATAACTGCAAAATCAGATGATACGGAAGGGACGGGAGCGATGCACAAGGATGAGACCGGACCGTGACTGGAGCGAGAGCGGAGCGTGACCGAAGCGATGGTGTGGATCAGCCCTTATTCATCGTTTTGAATTTAATTCAATGTAGTATCATGATTACAAAAGATAGCAATGTAAATAATTCAAATTAAACATTTTAGGATCAATTAAATTATCTTTAAAATGCAGCTGAATATATTTCAATAATATCTTTTGTAACTTTACTACCACATTGAAGTAATATCTTGAATTCTGAATATTGATTTATAGTTACTCGATTTATAATATTTTGATTTAATTCCAAAACCTCTTGTAGATAAAGCACCCCAAACTGTGGTGTAGGGTGGCTCAAAAACCTTATTTTTTTTATTTTCGTTTACCCTAAGTGCAGAAAAGTTGC
Organism: Caprella mutica; assembly: GCA_947561585.1. NCBI lineage: Eukaryota > Metazoa > Arthropoda > Malacostraca > Amphipoda > Caprellidae > Caprella > Caprella mutica. The sequence goes on from CANNZV010003412.1 coordinate 32,116, forward strand.
AAAATGATGAGAAAATACTCTGTGCAAAATCTAAGTTCAATCAATTAACAATTTCAGGTTAATCAATCAATTAACATTAAGTTTGATAACATGAATTTACCTATGTTTAGGCATAATTTTCCAATTTTAGTGCATTTAGAGCAAACTAACGAACTATCCTTAGGTTTTATCGTATTTATCAGTCCATTCGGCTATTATATTCGAGATATATTTGAAATTTATAAACATTTAGAGGTTCTGCATTAGTGTTAGAATAATTTTCATCAAAATGTCGATATTTTTTAGTAAAATATGAATATTATTTTAATTTAGGATTTAAGTAATTAATTTAGTAGGGGTTTAACTTCTGTATCGGAACCAAAGGCCATATCGCTGACGTCAAAGGGAAATTAAATACAAAGGACTAGATGAAGCAGTCAGAAAAAAAGGGGCTCCATGAACTAAGTCACTTACCACTGTCGGTGACAAAGCTCATGGATGCAAAAAAGCTACTCCGTGAATGCAGTCACTTACCAAGGAATGTGACGAAACGAGACACAAGCACCGGTGGCTGCACTCACGGATGGAAGAGGAAAATAAAAAAGGTGATAGTAAATGAAGCCTACGAACATACCTAACACAAAAATCTAAGACCTCGTAGTTGAAGAGGATAACCCTACTAGCGCTATCCTCTAAAACTGCAAGTAGCGTTAAAAAAAATGAGAAACATAGTAGAAATCTTTAAAGACAATCCATAATCCAAATTATAACAGTTCAGAGCCCAAGAGACGCCACTCCCCTTCTCTTCCATTCACCAAAGACAGCTTCAGGATAGAGCCCTTGAGTGCTAGGATTTAAATAAAGAAGTGAAGCATATTCATTATTCAGGAATCAAAATAATAAATAATCATATATATATATATCAAGTACATATAATAATGATTCAATTTTGTTATATCAACAATCTCCTTTGATTCATGCAGGATGTCCGACACTTTTATTGTCAAATTTTAACATAAGGTAGCGATCGACGAAATTAACACTTTATATTCAATGAAGGTATTGTCTAAAATACTTAGTTAAAGAGTTACAAGGTAAGGAAAGTATCTGTACCATTTATTATAATTAGTTATTATTTTTTTAATGTTGCGATAAGAAACAAAACATTTTTAACAGCAATTATTATGAAGCAATTGATGAATTTTCCGTTTGGTCCTGTAAAAAACGAAGTACGGAAGTTATTCTTTCCAAGGATGAAAAGAGATGGTGAAGCGTTAATTTGTTTGCATGTAACATGCAAACAAACCAATGAGCAGAACGGTCTATGACCAAGTAGTTTTTATTTGATGGAATAAGTATCTGTTTACTCAATGCTTGAACTCCTTATCAAAAAAAGGTAAATTTTGAATGTTAGTATTCCCCATATCAAAGCATTAGGTGAAGCCTCACTTCAAGTTTGTGGTTATGAAGACAGACAAAAGTTTATTTAAACAATAGTATTGGTAATTTAGTTCTTACCATTATAAAAAAAAAATAAAGGATATGATTTTGTTTTCTTTCTGACCAATAATTTTGTTATGTTTCTCAAGAATTTTTTTTCTCCTTTTATATATATTATGATATATGAATCAAAGGAGACTGTCGATATAGCAAAATTTAATTTTTATTATATGAACTTGATATTATATACAGGGTGTCCGACACTTTTGTTGCCAAACTTTAACATAAGGTTGCATTCGTCGAAATAAACACTTTCTATTCCATGAAGGTATGGTCTGAAGAGTTACAAGGTTATGAAAGTAGTATCTGTACCATTTATTATTATTATTTAACGTCATTTTGTAATGTTGCGGTAAGAAACATAACATTTTTAACAGTAATTATTAGGAGCACAAGAAACATAAATCTTAAATTAAATTCATTTAAAGATGGGGAGTTTTTAATATCCTCATCCATCTCATTCCACACTACAACTCCCTAATACTCCATTGATGCTTGGCACTTAACTCTTCTAAACCTCGGTATAACAAACTTATTACCTCTCCTAGGACTGTAGTTGTGCCGATCACCGAATGAGATAAGTGCATTGAACAATCTAGGATCAAACTATCAGACTTAATTACCTGTAGGGTAATTATTAAAACATAAATAAACTTCATAAATTCAGTACACTCTTCTCAATTTTTCTTCTCTCATTTAGTACACTCTTCTCAATTTTTCTTCTCTCATTTAGTACACTTTTCTCAATTTTTCTTCTCTCACAAACCTTTCTTCTCTCATTTAGTACACTGTTCTCAATTTTTCCTCTCTCATTTAGTACACTCTTCTCAATTTTTCTTCTCTCATTTAGTACACTTTTCTCAATTTTTCTTCTCTCACAAACCTTTCTTCTCTCATTTAGTACATTCTTCTCAATTTTTCTTCTCTCATTTAGTACACTTTTCTCAATTTTTCTTCTCTCATTTAGTACACTCCTCTCAATTTTTCTTCTCTCATTTAGTGCACTCTTCTCAATTTTTCTTCTCTCATTTAGTACATACTTCTCAATGTTTCTTCTCTCACAAATCTTTCTTCTCTCACTTACTACACTCTTCTTGGTCTTTCTGTTCTCGCAAATCTTTCTTTTCTCATTTAGTACAACATTTTTAAATAAATCAACGATGACAAATTTTCCATACTGAACATCCTCCATGTGCTTTGGAGGTTGTTCACAACTATAGCACAAACATTCAATCAGACACGCACACACAGAACTAAGTATTAGGAAAAAGTAATTTGGCATGATGAGGTGAGCTCTGAATTATAGAACAGTTCCACAATTTCGATTACCAACAAATAATGAGTTCAAATGTCATATTATATACTTTTTCTTAAATGATCGAAAATGTGAAACTGTCTGATAATTCATAATTTACCTTCATATTACTACTATATCACTTGTGATCATATCATGAATTGTCAGTGACACTTGTTACGTTGATAAAAATGATAACCATTGTATACAATTATGTTACATTTTCTATTTTTCCTCATATTTTCATCAAAAGTATTTTGTATGTATGGAATCCCAGAATAGAAAAAACGGTAATGTGAACGATCAATAAACATTCGTATTCTGCTAATGTTCTTGCGATCAACATCCTGCAAGTATTGAGGGGCGTTTACAAGGGCACACATGTGTGCCACTGCTGTGTGTTCAGGGTTCTCGACACAACTTTTTGAATGTGGCACACAAAAAGAGCGATCGCTTCAGGAGCGAATGCATGTGTGTCACTGCTGTGTGCCGGAGCAAAATATATAGCGTATAATTGAGTTACAGATAAATAGTTTAGTAGTCTTGATAGGTATTAGTATTGGATGGTTAAATAAAGTTATAACCAACAGGGTAAAAGGGTATATTAACGAAATAGTTAATAAAATTGGGTTTGTTAGTGGCAAGTTAAGTCCTGTAAAACAACATCAAAGATTTGAATATTTGAAATTAATTCTACATAAAATTAGATATAACCTTTACTAAGCAAAACATCAAAACAATATGAATTTTATAAAAATTAGTATGATTATTTAATTCAAAGAACAGTTTCTGAATCCAGTGAAACTACTGAGTTATGAAATTTTAGTTCCTTCATAACTCAGAACCACTTCCTATTTCTGGTGCACTATAGATAATTTTCTATGATTAAAATCTAAAGAAAACTATGGTTATTGAGGGATAACTTGACGCAATTCTTGGCATATATTACTCTCTATAATTTAAACATAGAAAATACTTCAAAACTCAGGTGTATTTCATAACTCAGGTCCTTCATTAATCGAGTGCTTCATAACTCAGGAGTTTTACTGCATTACCTAACTAATATATTATAAAAACAAATATATGAACAATAATTATAACTAGAGCTAGGACATTGGAGCACTTAAAAAAGAGCAGTAGTAGCGGTCAAAACGAGCACTTGTAGCGCTATAAATGTGCAGTAGGAGCGATAGAAAAGAGGGTGCACCGAAAGTTGGGCCCAGGACAATTGGGCCCCAACAGTTGGGCTCCGACAATTGGGCCCGCCGACAGTTGGGCCCAAGACAATTAGGCCCAAGACAATTGGGCCCAGGACAATTGGGCCCACCGACAATTGGGCCCCATGACAATTGGGTCCACGACAATTGGGTCCCAAAACAATTAAGCGCAGAAAAGAAATGTTACCTTGTTTTTCTAGGTAAGTGACAATATCATCTTTGAAATATGCTTTATATTCTCTAAAAATATTTTTATATTTTTTAATTCGATTCATAATTGATAAGGTATATATTAGCAAGTACATTAAATCACATTTGGATGCTAATCTCATGTTTCAATGTAATGAAAACCTTTGAAGTCATTAAATAAGTTGTATTATTTTGAATCATGACATATGGATCCAATGGATCCATCGTCTGACAAAGACAAATAATTGGTAAAAAATGGGTAAATTTTAAAAGTTAAACGTTACATTGAACAGTTGTTTGGATAAAATGAGATCATGAGAATACATTTTGTAATAATAATTCAGAAACCTCTTCATTATTGAACACTGCAGAGTATTCAAATAATTCACGTTAAATTTGATTCAATTTGTATGTTCCAATAATTCCGGCATGTCTAAAATATCTACATCCTTATTTTCCATTGTTTTTTTTAATCTAAAATAGCTACATTCTTATTTTCTATTGGCTAAATCCTAACTCATTTACAATTTCACTATAGAGGTACTGTAACTGGGAAATATCTTGCTTACATGACCTATCTCAGAACAGAAAATTATTGTAGTTTAGTAGAATAATAGCATTTATTCCTGAAAAGAAATTGTTAAATTTAAAAATAATTATTTTTCAAAGTGAAAATATTTTTATCATGTAAGGAATTGTTACAGGGCCCAATTGTCGTGGGCCCAATTGTCATAGGGCCCAATTTTCCAGGGCCCAATTTTCTTGGGGCCCAATTATTGTCCTGGGCCCAATTTTCTGGTGCCCAATAGTCGGTGGGCTAAATTGTCGGGGCCCAACTGTCGGGGCCTTATTATCTTGGGCCCAACTGTCGGGCTACGGAAAAGAGCATTTGGGGCACTTATCGGAGCATTTGGGGCACTTATCGGAGCATTTGGGGCACTTATCGGTGCATTTGAAGCACTTATCAGTGCATTTGGGGACAGTTATTGGTGTATTTGAGGCAGTTTTTGGAGTGTTTCATGCACCGAAAGAAAAATCGTGTTACTTATCCAAGTATGAATTTTAACGAGGTTTTGGTTTTTTAAGAGTTTTTGGAAGAAATATACACAAGAATTATCTTTAATTTTTATCCATGAATAATTCATTTTGAAAAATCATTATGTAAATATGTAAGGATCAAAAGTATGTGCAATACTTGAAAAAACATAAGAAAAAGAACAATAGATGGGGAAACCAAAACGAACGTATACAGTACATATAATAATTGGAATCTATATTGATTCTATAATGTTTCAGAAAATTCTAGCATCACATGTTGTTGAAGTTTGGTAAGAATGTGATTAACAAGAAAAAACCATTACTTCCTTAACATTTTTTTTTTGACATTTCATCGTCTATCTGAGACCAAATTTTTTAATAAAAAAAATAATCTCTATCTCTGTGGAAGTAACAGGGGCACTAGCATAGCGGGAAATATCCTTATGAGTCAATTCAGGAAATATTTCAGTCTGTTTCCTTCACTACGCCTTGCAAAACATTCAACCCAGTATTTACTTATTCAAATAAATGTACCTAAAAATAAGGTATGTAAAATAAAACAAAGATATTAGCAGCTAAATAGATATGAATTACGTGAAAATCTAGGCTTAATATTAGAATAGTTACACCTCTTTTTAATTTTTATCGAACTTTTCTAATCAAATAAAATGTATAGGAAAAGGGCAACAAAATTAAATTATTAAAAAAACTGAACAACAATACATTAACTCATTAAGTGAATATAATCAAATTAAATCAATGCACGACTAGATTGATGGTAGACATAGAATATATTTGTTAAACCATATAATAAAAGATGTAATTGTAGGAGCTACATGGCCCTTATAGAACGGATATTCTTTGCCCGATAAAAGATCGTCCGCTGTACGAGCTTTACCTGCAATATGATTTCTCTTCAACATTGGATATTAGTTAACTATCAAAAAATAATTACGGATACAATTTCTTTGACTGTACCTAGGTAATAGCACACAAACACCTATACCCTGGTATTTCAATGAAGCTATCTCTCTATAAATATCAAATTCGTATTTTAATCTATTTTTAGTTTAAATATATTTGTACGAACTAATTATTGGCAATATGAAGGATGGGGAAAGAAACGTATCAATTAAAAAGGTTGCCTAAATGAACAGTCTCAGCAATCACTGGCAGATAACTATGTGAAATTAGTTCGATCATTCACGTTTTAGCTCTATGAACCATTAAATACACTTAAAAGTGCAGTTGTCCACCCGGTAAGAATGATACAGTTATTTGACATTACTCAATCTTGGTGCGCAATAGAAGTCAACCAGAGTACATATGGAGCATTTTTTGGCGTTTGAGCATTTTGGGGCGTTTATAACGTTTGGAGCATAATGGAGCATTATGTGCGCTAGTGGCATTTAACTTAAAAATGCTCCAATGTCCGAGCCTTAATTATAACATATACTATAGGATATAAGTTACTGACACGTACCGAAACACACAGGCAACTGAATGACACTCAGTAGTGCGAGCAAAAAGTATACGTGTGAACAGATCACTGGAAAACAATGCCACGCTCTGCGTGCGAGAAGTGAGTTGGGCACACACCAAGGGCACACTTGCGTGCCCGTGTAAACCCCGCTTTATAGCTGCGCAAGAGACTAAGCATTGTTGTCTAAAATTAAACACTACCTAGTAAAAAACGCAACTGTTTTCTGTTTGAAATAATTGTAGCTAAACTTTTTGCAACGAACTTTTTTTCACGCGGAGTCATAAACCGCAAGTTTGGAGGGAGCCTAAACTAATGGATTAAATTTTGAATCGGAAGGATTTCACAGAATTGGAGAATATATTTATATGCTACAAGCCTTTTGCAGAAGACGTGACTGCATAGACTCTCACTCGTATCAAGTTAAAAGTCAACGCTAAAGCCATTACAAGCTATAGTTCCTGATTCACATCAAGTTATTAATCTACCTCCTTGAAATACTGAAGACCCCAATAAAGCCACTGAAACAGTTCTCAGAAAAGATGAATTATTTTATTTCAACAAAAAAGACTGCATATCGAACTGAGAAGGAGTCATTTCAAAAGGTCCCAAGCATCTTGATAAGGATTATATATTCAATCTCGAGGACAAATGATGGTCTAGATTCTAGTAGATTTCATCGAAAGTAATTGATCGAAAACAATTTATCGAAAGCAATTGATCGAATGGAAAATTGATCCAATGGAAAATAGATCGATTGAAAAATTGATCTATTGGGAAATTGATCGCACAACAGTTGACCGAAAACAATTGATTCCTTTCGACAATTGATCGAAAGGAGAATTGACTCTTGAAAAAGGGAGATGAAAATATAATAATTGTATACTTTTTATTTTATATGTAAGTTTATTTGATTTCGTTTTCTTTCTAACTATTGGACAATTTAATTCAATTAATCCCAATATTATTCAACAAAAATTTATCATTAACTCGCTTATATCTCAACCACAACAGCCTCAAGAAGTAAACAGTTCTTCATTCAATCGGGTTAACCTGCAGGCAACATTTTACCTATCTGAATTTAGCGAAATTCTGTGTGCCGCAAGCAACATTATTGGCAGAGATAGCACTACCAATCTTTTACCTGTCACCGGTACGATCATTCTAACTTGAAAATATGTATAATAGTAGATAAGTTTATGCAATCAATCAATAGTTAAAATATGATTTCTCTGGATTGCTTGTATCATCCCATTGCTTCATCGTACTGAATTGTAATAATTAATATGAACTTGTTCTTAGATTTGGGTGAACTTTTTGTGGTGGAACATACTGGTTTGCAAGGCTCAGAGGTTTACTTCAATGAAGACACCACAGTGGATGTTGTGGTTAATGACCCCTTCCAAATCAAGTGTGGAATAACCTTTTCTGTCTACGATTCCATGGACTTTTTGATACCTCTTGACACAGAAGGTATGATGACGAAAAACAGAAGTATAATATTCCGTTATTGTTGAATTTCTTTTATAATGATCTTGCACATGAAATTTATAGATATTATGGTTGTGAGGGATGTGGGTAGCAACTACTCTCAGTCTAAAATAACTCCAGATGGCATGAGAGTAACTTTACAACATAGTGGCTCGTACTTTTGTATGGCCCTTAACATTCAGTCACAGCGGATCTACTCTACCACAGTCAACATCGCAGTTAGACGTGAGAGATTGAGTTGGATACCTTGGACATTAAATTATTTTCAAATACGATTTTACTAGTGTTGTTTTCTAGATGAAATTATATGACTATTAGCCACACTGTTTTCTATAATTTCTATAAGCTATACCATTCAATTTAATGCCTCTATTTAAATGTAAACAATTTCTGGTATGCAGAAGAGGAGCCCATTATGCTACAAGAAGGTAGTACAGTCGGTTTGAAAGAAGTGGAAATCAGTGCAAAAGGTGGTAAGCTATTTTCCCTTGTGTGTGACGTTACAGGAGTTCCTGAACCTACTGTTTATTGGTTGAAGGTTAGAGACTTATAGTCTTATTAATTATTCTTATATAATTTGAAAAAATCCCAATGATATTGAATAAATTGATGTTTATGGAAATTTATTACTAGCTACTAGGTTTTACTGTTACCGAATGAACCGAAAGTAGTTTTTTGATCATTCTGACATTTTATTTTTAGGATGGTATGCCTGTGCAATTCAATGACGAAGTTTTGTCTTTAGAAGAAAACAGATTGTTGGAAATTAAGTATTTCAGGCCTGAACATGCCGGGACTTACGTCTGTGTGATCACACAGAGAGACAATGTGGTAAGGGCCTCCGCATTCGTCTATTTAGCAGGTAAATAAATATTCATCGCATGTTTTCCAGAAATATTTCACAGTCTAAAATTCTTCCTCTCGTTTTTTAAATGTTGAAGTAAACCTATTAACTCAATCCATTCTATTATGAAATCAATCCAGAATTTTAGACATAAAATGACACAATATCGGCCCATACAATTGAATGTGTGTATCAGATTTTTTTTGGAGTAAGTAGGTATATTAGATATGAACTTCATAGACGAACTAGGGTAATGAACTTATTGTTTATTGTTTATTATACAAAAATTCCCTTACAACTTGAACAAGAAGAAGTCGGGAACGTCTTGTCTCCGCTACACAAAGGGAAGGAATTTGAGGCCCGATAAGATTTCGCTTCAAGGACATCATAGCTAATATATTTAATATTCGAATGAATGTTGCAAATACAGAGCAATAAATTAGAAAAATGGAGCAGATAAAATACAAAAGTCTAAATATACAGTTATAAACTAGCAAAATGCCACCTGATGAATCCAACCTAATGAACTAAAAATTGAAGTGAAGTAGTAAAATACGAAAATCTAAACACAGATAAATTACATAATAAAATAGAACCTAATACTTATCAAGATTACAAAGAACGCTGCTAAAAATACAAAAGAAGAAGTAAAGATAGATCAAAAATAAGAAACTATACTATTACTCATTTTCCAAACATTCATCAACCAATCACACTAAAGAAATAAATAGCGATCTCAATTATTCTAGTTATAACTACTCAAAAGGAATTTCTTATATTCCTTTTTAAATTCATTTAAAGATGGGGAGTTTTTAATATCCTCATCCATCTCATTCCACACTACAACTCCCTAATACTCCATTGATGCTTGGCACTTAGATCTTCTAAACCTCGGTATAACAAACTTATTACCTCTCCTAGGACTGTAGTTGTGCCGATCACCGAACGAGATAAGTGCATTGAACAATCTAGGATCAAACTATCAGACTTAATTACCTATAGGGTAATTAAGTTTATACACACCAACCATATACCTCGACAAATCTTCCAATGTCAGTAACTTCATATCTTTGAAAGTAGAAGCTGTATGATCATTATAACTCAGTCTATTAACACATCTCATAGCCTACTTCTGCATAACTTTTATTTTATCAAATAGATATGAGGGACGAGAGTGCGGTGTGCCAAACTTCTAGAGCATAAACATAGATATGGATTAATCACTGAAAAATACAGAGAGTGTAAAATATTAATTAGTATATATAACTTGATCTCATTTACACAATTTAACGGAAATATTGCTTATATGATATTTAAATGTTAAAAGAACAACACCCAAGAATTTGATAGAATTAGTAATATTTATTTCGTTTCCATCAATACAAATGAGATACGTCAAACTTAAGTTTCCTCTGCGTGAGTAAAGAATATACTTAGTCTTGCTAGTGACCTGAATTTTATTTGCTGATAACCACTCATAAATTTTAACAAGATTTACATTTATTGTTTGGTTAGCGTCAGTAAGGCTATTTCTAGGTACAGTAGTCATCAGTGCGCAGTCATCAGCCAACATAACACATTTAAAGTATTCACGGCATAAAGGAAGATGGTTCTAGGTAAATTCCACCGCATAAAGTTCCACCGCTGGTAAGTTCCACCACGGAATATTCCACCGCCAGATAATTCCACCACGGAAGATTCCACCTCATAATAATGGATTTCATTTACAGAAGGTTTAACATTTAATGAAACTGATTTAAAGAAAAATGTATCTTTTTTTGTGGTAGCCGGATAACATTTCATTAGTTAAAAGTTAAGAATATGTTATATATGTTATGACATGGCCTGAATTCATAATTTCAACTTTCTCTATAATTGTTCTTCAATTACACCATTACAAACTGAAACCGAGTTTTCCAAGTCCGAAATTTCCTAGAACCATTTTCGAGTATTCCATATAGACTTATAAATCTAAAAATACTATTATTTTGATAAATGTTTCATGATTGCAGCTCAAAAATTGACCGCTAGAGAGGCTAAATGTTCATTGTAAATTTTGCATGAGGTAAATAACATAGAAAAATAATTATCCGATTATTAGTTCATTACCCAAGAAGTTTTCGTGTTAAGATTGTTAAAATAAACTCTGAAAAGATGTTGTAATTCATTTTATTTAATAATGAACATTATCAGATTTTCCTATGTTTTAATTAGTAAAAATATTCAATTTTCAAGGTAATCCGAACTATTTCCTATTCGGTGTGGGTGGTTTGGTTATCATCGTTGTAATCGTCGCGGGCACTTTCTTCGCCCCAAGACGTAAAAAAGAGATGATTATAGTTAAAATGGATGACATGAGAAGACTTCAGTTGGAAAATGGTAATATTTAGATTCTTCAATGTAGCTAATCGATGTAGCTAAGTTAATTGCTATATCTTTAAACTTTACAAAATAAGTTTAACTAATTCTATTTCTTTTTTATCATTTTAGGGGAGGATAATAAAATCTTCGCTGAGGAAGAATAATAAAAATCAGGTTGACCTACATCTTAAAACGTCTAATTTCTTTTACTATAAAAGGACTTTTCCTCACTATAGAAAGACGTCTGTAGGTTGAATAAACTATTTAAACATATATGCCATGTGCCATTTAGTGTGGAAATTGTAGGTTCTACGTGTGCTTTCTATAATTACTTTAAAGTGTTTTCCACTTATTAGAATGTTTCTCTTGTGCAATGATGTGCCTTCTAGTTGCATATTCTAGTAGCATAGTCTTACCTATCTGTTTAGCCTTGCATATCTGTTTACTTTTTAGCCTTGCATATCTGTTTACTTTTTAGTCTTGCCTATCTGTTTAGTCTTGCCTATCTGTTTAGTCTTGCCTATCTGTTTAGTCTTGCCTATCTGTTTAGTCTTGCCTATCTGTTTAGTCTTGCCTATCTGTTTAGTCTTGCCTATCTGTTTAGTCTTGCCTATCTGTTTAGTCTTGCCTATCTGTTTATTCTTGCCTATCTGTTTATTCTTGCCTATCTGTTTAGTCTTGCCTATCTGCTTAGTTTTGTCTATCTGTTTAGTCTAGCCTACCTAGTCTTGCCTATCTGCTTAGTCTTGCCTATCTGCTTAGTCTTGCCTATCTGCTTAGTCTTGCCTATCTGTTTAGTCTTGCCTATCTGTTTAGTCTTGCCTATCTGTTTAGTCTTGCCTATCTGCTTAGTTTTGCCTATCTGTTTAGTCTTGCCTATCTGTTTAGTCTTGCCTATCTGTTTAGTCTTGCCTATCTGTTTAGTCTTGCCTATCTGTTTAGTCTTGCCTATCTGTTTAGTCTTGCCTATCTGTTTAGTCTTGCCTATCTGTTTAGTCTTGCCTATCTGTTTAGTCTTGCCTATCTGTTTAGTCTTGCCTATCTGTTTAGTCTTGCCTATCTGTTTAGTCTTGCCTATCTGTTTAGTCTTGCCTATCTGTTTAGTCTTGCCTATCTGTTTAGTCTTGCCTATCTGTTTAGTCTTGCCTATCTATTTATTCTTGTTTATCTGTTTAGTCTTGCTTATCTATTTATTCTTGCCTATCTATTTATTCTTGCCTATCCATTTATTCTTGCCAATCTATTTATTCTTGCCCATCTGTTTAGTCTTGCCTATTTGTTTTGTGAGTGGACAAAATGACTACGGACAAAATGCCTACGGAAAAGTGCCTAACGAACAAAGAAGTGCCTCACGGACGAAGAAGTGGCTAACGGACAAGGAAGTGGCTAACGGACAAGGAAGTGCCTAACTGTCAAAGAAGTGCCTAATGGACAAAGAAGTGCCTAATGGACAAAGAGGTGCCTAACAGACAAAGAAGTGCCTAATGGACAGAGAAATGCCTAACGGTCAAAGAAGTGCCTAATGGACAAAGAAGTGCCTAATGGACAAAGAAGTGCCTAACGGTCAAAGAAGTGCCTAATGGACAAAGAAGGGCCTAACGACAAATAAGTGCCTAACGGACAAAATGCCGAACGGACAAAAAACCTAATTTAAGATTATGTTTCTTGTGCTCATAATAATTACTGTTAAAAATGTTTGTTTCTTATTACAACATTAAAAAATAAAAATATTAATTAATAATAATAAATGGTACATATACTACTTTCCTAACCTTGAAACTCTTTAACTAAGCATTTTAGACCATACCTTCATAGAATCAAAAGTGTTTATTTCGACGAAGGCAACCTTATGTTATAGTTTGGCAACAAAAGTGTCGGACACCCTGTATAACTATTTATTAACCTGAATATGCTTCACTTCTTTATTCAAATCTTAAATTAGAATAATGTTGATATTTTACCAAAAAAAAAAGCGACATTATGCTGATAAATAATTTTAACACTAATGTGGAACCTCTAAATGTTTATAAATTTCAACCAGATCTCTAATATAATAGCCGAATGGATTGATAAATACAATATAATCGGAAGAAAGTTCGTTATTTTTCTCTATGTGCACTAAAATTGGAAAATGATGCCTAAAAATAGGTAAATTCATTTTATCAAACTTCAGGTGTCATGCGGAACCTGAAGATGTTAATTGATTGAGCTTAGATTTCACACTGAGTATTTTCTCATCATTTCGCGAATTTTCCGCACTAAGGGAAAACGAAAATCAAAAATTTTGGTTTCTGGCCTCTGTTAGAATTATTCAGTTAGATCAGAAATTTAAGAATAATTAAAGGAGAATGATATATTTAAAGAAGTTGCCAATGTTTATTCTGTTATCTGGAATATATAATTTGAATATTGGGAAAAGAATAGAGCTTACATATATATACCACCACAAATTCTCACAAATAATGTTCGGAAAATACCTTCGAAAAGATATGACAAAAAGGATTTATTTAAATTGTTGAAAACGGCGATGAGTTAGGAGGTCATCAATAGGTAAAACCGCCAGGTTTAAGCAGTCATCAGTTTTTATTCTAAAGGAATTGGAAACCAGTAGTTTTAATTATTGATCACCACCAACCAGACGCAAAATATAGAGCACTAATTCATTGTTTTCATCACAAACCTTGGAATTTAATACTTATTAAAAGTAAAGCTCTTTCAAGAGTCTACCAATTGAAATGGTCAGACGCAAAGTTAGTTATTTTGGAGTTTAGGATAACTCTTAGTAAGATTTTAAATGGAGCTAAACAGTTCACGAAAATAAGGACGTACTATTAGACTTCAAGAAAAAATGTTCGAACATAGAAAGGATTGGGTTTAAGAACTTTCTATATTCGTAAAGAGTAGCATCTTATCTACTATAATAATATAATTTAAATCTATTAAATTAATCAACACTATACTCGAACGTTATCACAGATCGAGTGCTAGGTAGTTACTGTCTTATTCAAACAGAGTGCACTTATTTATGGGAATTAAAGTGCTATACAGCGCTATCTGGTGGTGGTGATTCTAAGTAAATCCTACATAAGTTTTTATCATTTATAAATATATCAAATATATGAGAAATAAATTGTACTATAAACAAATAAAAAAAATACACACTATATTATATAATACATGGGCGAGGATATTTAATACCTCGTTACGAACCACCCTACCTGAGTGTGGTGCCTTAACTACAGGAGATCCCTTTCTTTCATAAATCTTTCCTCTCTCATTCAGTACACTCTTCTCAATTTTTCTTCTCTCATTTAGTACACTCTTCTCAATTTTTCTTCTCTCATTTAGTACACTTTTCTCAATTTTTCTTCTCTCACAAACCTTTCATCTCTCATTTAGTACACTCTTCTCAATTTTTCTTCTCTCATTTAGTACACTCATCTCAATCTTTCTTCTCTCATTTATTACACTTTTCTCAATTTTTCTTCTCTCATTTAGTGCACTCTCCTCAATTTTTCTTCTCTCATTTAGTGCACTCTTCTCAATTTTTCTTCTCTCATTTAGTACACTCTTCTCAATATTTCTTCTCTCACAAACCTTTCATCTCTCATTTAGTACACTCTTCTCAATTTTTCTTCTTTCATTTAGTACACTCATCTCAATCTTTCTTCTCTCATTTATTACACTTTTCTCAATTTTTCTTCTCTCATTTAGTGCACTCTCCTCAATTTTTCTTCTCTCATTTAGTGCACTCTTCTCAATTTTTCTTCTCTCATTTAGTACACTCATCTCAATCTTTCTTCTCTCATTTATTACACTTTTCTCAATTTTTCTTCTCTCATTTAGTGCACTCTCCTCAATTTTTCTTCTCTCATTTAGTGCACTCTCCTCAATTTTTCTTCTCTCATTTAGTGCACTCTTCTCAATTTTTCTTCTTTCATTTAGTACGTACTTCTCAATGTTTCTTCTCTCACGAATCTTTCTTCTCTCACTTACTACACTCTTCTTGGTCTTTCTGTTCTCACAAATCTTTCTTTTCTCATTTAGTACAACATTTTTAAATAAATCAACGATGACAAATTTTCCATACTGAACATCCTCCATGTGCTTTGGAGGTTGTTCACATCTATAGCACAAACATTCAATCAGACACGCACACATAGAACTAAGTATTAGGAAAAAGTAATTTGGCATGATGAGGTGAGCTCTGAATTATAGAACAGTTCCACAATTTCGATTACCAACAAATAATGAGTACAAATGTAATATATATACTTTTTCTTGAATGATCGAAAATGTGAAACTGTCTGATAATTCATAATTTACCTACATATTACTACTATATCACTTGTGATCATATCATGAATTGTCAGTGACACTTGTTACGTTGATAAAAATGATAACCATTGTATACAATTATGTTACATTTTCTATTTTTCCTCATATTTTCATCAATAGTATTTTGTATGTATGGAATCCCAGCATAGAAAAAACGGTAATGTGAACGATACAATAAACATTCGTATTCTGCTAATGTTCTTGCGATCAACATCCTGCAAGTATTGAGGGGCGTTCACAAGGGCACACATGTGTGCCACTGCTGTGTGTTCAGGGTTCTCGACACAACTTTTTGAGTGCGGCACACAAAAAGAGCGATCGCTTCAGGAGAGAATGCATGTGTGTCACTGCTGTGTGCCGGAGCAAAATATATAGCGTATAATTGAGTTACAGATAAATAGTTTAGTAGTCTTGATAGGTATTAGTATTGGATGGTTAAATAAAGTTATAACCAACAGGGTAAAAGGGTATATTAACGAAATAGTTAATAAAATTGGGTTTGTTAGTGGCAAGTTAAATCCTGTAAAACAACATCAAAGATTTGAATATTAGAAATTAATTCTACATAAAATTAGATATAACCTTCAGTAAGCAAAACATCAAAACAATATGAATTTTATACAAATTAGTATGAATATTTTATTCAATAAACAGTTTCTGAATCCAGTGAAACTTCTGAGTTATGAAATTTTAGTTCCTTCATAACTCAGAACCACTTCCTATTTCTGGTGCACTATAGATAATTTTCTATGCTTAAAATCTTAAGAAAACTATGGTTATTGAGGGATAACTCAGGTGTATTTCATAACTCAGGTCCTTCATTAATCGAGTGCTTCATAACTCAGGAGTTTTACTGCATTACCTAACTAATATATTATAAAAACAAATATATGAACAATAATTATGACTAGAGCTAGGACATTGGAGCACTTAAAAAAGAGCAGTGGTAGCGGTCAAAACGAGCACTTGTAGCGCTATAAATGTACAGTAGGAGCGATAGAAAAGAGGGTGCACCGAAAGTTGGGCTCCAACAATGGGGCCCGCCGACAATTGGGCCACAGACAATTAGGCCCAAGTCAATTGGGCCCACCGACAATTGGGCCCCATGACAATTAAGCGCAGAAAAGAAATGTTACCTTGTTTTACTAGGTAAGTGACAATATTATGTTTGAAATATGCCTTATATTCTCTAAAAATATTTTTATCTTTTTTTAATTCGATTCATAATTGATAAAGTATATATTAGCAAGTACCTTGAATCACATTTGGATGCTAATCTCATGTTTCAATGTAATGAAAACCTTTGGAGTCTTTAAATAAGTTGTATTATTTTGAATCATGACATATGGATCCAATGGATCCATCGTCTGACAAAGACAAATATTTGGTACAAAATGGGTAAATTTTAAAAGTTAAACGTTTCATTGAACAGTTGTTTGGATAGAATGAGATCATGAGAATACATTTTGTAATTATAATTCATAAACCTCTTCATTATTGAACACTGCAGAGTATTCAAATAAATCACGTTAACTTTATTTCAATTTGTATGTTCTTATAATTCCGGCATGTCTAAAATATCTACATTTTTATTTTCTATTGGCTAAATCCTAACTCATTTACAATTTCAATATAGAGGTACTGTAACTAGGAAATTTCTTGCTTACATGACCTATCTCAGAACAGAAAATTATTGTAGTTTAGTAGAATAATAGCATTTATTCCTGAAAAGAAATTGTTAAATTTAAAAATAATTATTTTTCATAGGGAAAATATTTTTATCATGTAAGAAATATTCTTTATTTTTAATATGATCAAGACTATATTATTATACAAAACGCATATTATCACAAACTTAGTTATTACAGTAGCAAGTGTCTTTAATTAAGTTGATACAGTATACTCTGAAAATAAATTGAAAAATAGTATAATTGTCACAGGGCCCAATTGTCGTGGGGCCCAATTTTCTGGGGCCCAATTTTCTGGGGCCCTATTGTCTTGGGGCCCAATTGTCCTGGGAACAATTGTCTGGTGCCCAATAGTCGGTGGGCCAAATTGTCGGGGCCCAACTGTCGGGCTACGGAAAAGAGCATTTGGGGCACTTATCGGAGCATTTGGGGCACTTATCGGTGCATTTGAAGCACTTATCAGTGCATTTGGGGACAGTTATTGGTGTATTTGAGGCAGTTTAGTAGAATAATAGCATTTATTCCTGAAAAGAAATTGTTAAATTTAAAAATAATTATTTTTCATAGTGAAAATATTTTTATCATGTAAGGAATATTCTTTATTTTTAATATGATCAAGACTGTATTTTTATACAAAACGCATATTATCACAAACTTAGTTATTACAGTAGCAAGTGTCTTTAATTAAGTTAATACAGTATACTCTGAAAAAAAATTGAAAAAATAGTATAATTGTCACGGGGCTCAATTGTCCTGGGCCCAATTGTCTGGGGCCCAATAGTCGGCGGACCAAAATGTCGGGTTACGGAAAAGAGCAGTTGGGGCACTTATCGGGGCATTTGGGGCACTTATCGGAGCATTTGAGGCACTTATCGGAGCATTTGAAGCACTTATCAGTGCATTCGGGGACAGTTATTGGTGCATTTGAGGCAGTTTTTGGAGTATTTCATGCACCGAAAGAAAAAGCGTGTTACTTGTAAAAGTATGAATTTTAACGAGGTTTTGTTTTTTTGAAGAGTTTTTGGAAGAAATATACACAAGAATTATCTTTAATTTTTATCCATAAATAATTCATCTTGAAAAATCATTATTTAAATATGTAAGGCTCAAAAGTATGTGCAATACTTGATAAAACATAAGAAAAAGAACAATAGATGGGGAAACCAAAACGAACGTATACAGTACAGTATATATAATAATTGGAATCTATATTGATTCTATAATGTTACAGAAAATTCTAGCATCACATGTTGATGAAGTTTGGTAAGAATGTGATTAACAAGAAAAAACCATTACTTCCTTAACATTTTTTTTGACATTTCATCGTCTATCCGAGACCAAATATTTCAATAAAAAAAATAATCTCTATCTCTGTGGAAGTAACAGGGGCACTAGCATAGCGGGAAACATCTTAATGAGTCAATTCGGGAAATATTTCAGTCTGTTTTCTTCACTACGCCTTGCAAAACATTCAACCCAGTATTTACTTACTCAAACAAATGTACGAAAAAATAAGGTATGTTAAATAAAACAAAAATATTAGCAGCTAAATAGATATGAATTACGTGAAAATCTAGGGTTTATTTACCTCTTTTTAATTTTTATAGAACTTTTCTAATCAAATAAGATGTATAGGAAAAGGGCAACAAAATTAAATTATTTAAAAAACTGAACTACAATACATTAACTCATTAAGTGAATATAATCAAATTAAATCAATGCATGACTAGATACATGGTAGACATAGAATACATTTGTTAAACCATATAATAAAAGATGTCATTGTAGGAGCTACATGGCCCTTATAGAACGGATATTTTTTGCCCGATAAAAGATCGTCCGCTGTATGAGCATTACCTGTAATATGATTTCTCTTCAACATTTGAAATTAGTTAACTATCAAAAAATAATTACGGATACAATTACTTTGACTGTATTTAGGCAATAGCACACAAACACGTATAACCTGGTATTTCACTGAAGCTATCTCTCTATCAATATCAAATTCGTATTTTAATCTAAGAGACTGCATATCGAACTTAGGAGTCATTTCAAAAGGTCCCAAGCATCTTGATAAGGATTATATATTCAATCTCGAGTACGAATGATGGTCTAGATTCTAGTAGAATTCATCGAAAGTAATTGATCGAAAACAATTTAACGAAAGCAATTGATCGAATGAAGAATTGATCGAATGGAAAATAGATCGATTGAAAAATTGGTCGAATGTAAAATTGATCTATTGGGAAATTGATCGCACAACATATGACCCAAAACAATTGATTCCTTTCGACAATTGATCGAAAGGAGAAATGACTCTTGAAAAAGGGAGGTAAATATATAATAATTGTTTACTTTTTATTTGATATGTAAGTTTATTTGATTTCATTTTCTTTCTAACTATTGGAAAATTTAATTCAATTAATCTCAATATTATTCAACAAAAATTTATCATTAACTCGCTTATATCTCAACTACAACAGCCTCAAGAAGTAAACAGTTCTTCATTCAATCGGGTTAACCTGCAGGCAACATTTTACCTATCTGAATTTAGCGAATTTTTGTGTGCCGCAAGCAACATTATTGGCAGAGATAGCACTACCTGTGCTACCTCTTTTACCTGTCACCGGTACGATCATTCTAACTTGACAATATGTATAATAGTAGATAATTTTATGCAATCAATCAATAATTGAAAAATGATTTTTCTGGATTGCTTGTATCATCCCATTGCTTCATCGTGCTGAATTGTAATAATTAATATGAACTTGTTCTTAGATTTGGGTGAACTTTTTGTGGTGGAACACACTGGTTTGCAAGGCTCAGAGGTTTACTTCAATAAAGACACCACAGTGGATGTTGTGGTTAATGAACCCTTCCAAATCAAGTGTGGAATAACCTCTTCTGTCTACGATTCCATGGACTTTTTGATACCTCTTGACACAGAAGGTATGATGACGAATAACAGAAGTATAATATTCAGTTATTGTTAAATTTCTTTTATAATGATCTTGCACATGAAATTTATAGATATTGTGGTTGTGAGGGACGTGGGTAGCGACTACTCTCAGTCTAAAATAACTCCAGATGTCATGAGAGCAACTTTACAACATAGTGGCTCGTACTTTTGTATGGCCCTTAACATTCAGTCACAGCGGATCTACTCTACCACAGTCAACATCGCAGTTAGACGTGAGAGATTGAGTTGGATACCTTGGACATTAAATTATTTTCAAATACGATTTTAATAGTGTTGTTTTCTAGATGAAATTATATGACTATTAGCCACACTGTTTTCTATAATTTCTATAAGCTCCGCTACCTGATCTACCATTCAATTTAATGCCTCTATTCAAATGTAAACAGTTTCTGGTATGCAGAAGAGGAGCCCATTATGCTACAAGAAGGTAGCACAGTCGGTTTGAAAGAAGTGGAAATCAGTGCAAAAGGTGGTAAGCTATTTTCCCTTGTGTGTGACGTCACAGGAGTTCCTGAACCTACTGTTTATTGGTTGAAGGTTGGAGACTTATAGTCTTATTAATTATTCTTATATAATTAGAAAAAATCCCAATGATATTGAGTAAATTGATGTTTATTGAAATTTATTACTAGCAATTAGGTTTTACCGTTACCAAATGAACCTAAAGTAGTTTTTTGATCATTCTGACATTTTATTTTTAGGATGATATGCCTGTGCAATTCAATGACGAAGTTTTATCTTTAGAAGAAAACAGATTGTTGGAAATTAAGTATTTCAGGCCTGAACATGCCGGGACTTACGTCTGTGTGATCACACAGAGAGACAATGTGGTTAGGGCCTCCGCATTCGTCTATTTAGAAGGTAAATAAATATTCATCGCATGTTTTCCAGAAATATTTCACAGTCTAAAATTCTTCATCTCGTTTTTTAAATATTGAAGTAAACCTATTAACTCAATCCATTCTATTATGAAATCAATCCGGAATTTTAGACATAAAATGACACGATATCGGCCCATACAATTGAATGTGTTTGTCCTCTGTTGTATTTGGTACCTCAACGCGACTTTTACCCGGACCGTTGGGACATTTAATGTCCCAAGTATCTTTGGGACATTAACACATGTCCCAAAGAGTGTTCGTGCGTTTTTGAATAAGTAGCTTACATAAGGTCCAGAAAACAAATAAAAACCACAGTCCCAAAAATATAAATTCATGCAACATTATTACATTTCACTTTTACACTTGTGTACTTACACACGGAAGTTGCGGTATATTGGCCACCAGATGGCCAATCAGTTGAACTACTAAGAAGTCTTCATGAGTTTATTTAACACAATGTCCCAATGAAATATCTATAAGGCTTTTACCCAGAGTGCATCCCAAAATAATCATTCAATGCATATATTTTACACTTTGTCCCACAAATGAATCTTACCGTATCTATTTTACACTTTGTCCCAAAGACGAACCTTTATGGAACTATTATACACACTGTCCCAAAGACAAACCTATATGGAACTATTATACACACTGTCCCAAAGACAAACATTTATGGAACTATTATACACACTGTCCCAAAGACAAACATTTATGGAACTATTATACACACTGTCCCAAAGACAAACATTTATGGAACTATTATACACACTGTCCCAAAGACAAACATTCATGGAACTATTATACACACTGTCCCAAAGACAAACATTCATAGAACTATTATGCACACGGTCCCAAAGAGGAACCTTCATAGAACTATTATACACACGGTCCCAAATACGAACCTTCATAGAACTATTATACACACGGTCCCAAATACGAACCTTCATAGAACTATTTTACACACGGTCCCAAAGACGAACCTTCAAGGAACTATTTTACACACGGTCCCAAAGACGAACCTTCATAGAACTATTATACACACGGTCCCAAATACGAACCTTCATAGAACTATTATACACACGGTCCCAAAGACGAACCTTCAAGGAACTATTTTACACACGGTCCCAAAAACGAACCTTCAAGGAACTATTTTACACACGGTCCCAAAGACGAACCTTCAAGGAACTATTTTACACACGGTCCCAAAGACGAACCTTCAAGGAACTATTTTACACACGGTCCCAAAGACGAACCTTCACGTTACATATGCATCTTTGTAGGACAACTGTATTAATTATACTATGCATATCCGTAGGACAATTGTATTATCCTATGCATCTCTATAGGAAAACTGTCTTATCCTATGCATCTTTGTATGACAATTGTATTATCCTATTGTATTACTGTCTTATCCAATCATCTCTCTAGGACAACTGTCTTATCCAATGCATCTATGTAGGACAATTGTCTTATCCAATGCATCTGTGTAGGACAACTGTCTTATCCGATGCATCTTTGTATATAGGACAACTGTATTATCCTATGCATATCTGTAGGACAATTGTATTATCCTATGCATCTCTATAGGACAACTGTCATATCCAATGCATCTTTATAGAACAACTGTCTTATCCAATGCATCTTTATAGAACAACTGTCTTATCCAATGCATCTGTTTAGGACAACTGTATTATCCAATGCATTTCTTTAGAACAACAGTATTATCCAATGCATCTCTCTAGGACAACAGTATTATCCAATGCATCTCTCTAGGACAACAGTATTATCCAATGCATCTCTGTAGGATAAATGTCTTATCCAATTCATATATGTAGGGCAACTGTATTATCAAATCCATCTCTCTAGGACAACTGTCTTATCTAATGCATCTCTGTAGGACAACTGTCTTATCCAATCATCTCTCTAGGACAACTGTATTATCCAATTCATCTCTCTAGGACAACTGTATTAACCAATGCATCTCTCTAGGACAACTGTATTATCCAATGCATCTCTTTAGGACAACTGTATTATCCAATGCATCTCTTTAGGACAACTGTATTATCCAATGCATCTTTGTAGGACAAATGTCTTATCATATGCATCTTAGTAGGACAACTGTATTATCCAATGCATCTCCCTAGGACAACTGTATTATCCAATGCATCTCTCTAGGACAACTGTCTTATCCAATGCATCTCTCTAGGACAACTGTCTTATCCAATGCATCTCTCTAGGACAACTGTATTATCCAATGTATCTCTGTATGACAACTGTATTGTCCAATTCATCTCTGTAGGACAACTGTATTATCCAATCATCTCTCTAGGACAACTGTATTATCCAATGCATCTCTCTAGAACAACTGTCTTATCAAATACATCTCTCTAGAACAACTGAATTATCCAATGCATCTCTCTAGGACAACTGTATTATCCAATGCATCTCTCTAGGACAACTGTATTATCTAATGCATCTCTCTAGGACAACTGTCTTATCCAATGCATCTCTCTAGGA
Organism: Caprella mutica; assembly: GCA_947561585.1. Taxonomy (NCBI): domain Eukaryota; kingdom Metazoa; phylum Arthropoda; class Malacostraca; order Amphipoda; family Caprellidae; genus Caprella; species Caprella mutica. The sequence goes on from CANNZV010003412.1 coordinate 55,913, forward strand.
CAATTGTCTTATCCAATGCATCTTAGTAGGACAACTGTATTATCTTATGCATCTTTCTTGGATAACTGTCTTACCCAATGCATCTTAGTAGGACAACTGTATTATCTTATGCATCTTTCTTGGATAACTGTCTTACCCAATGCATCTTAGTAGGACAACTGTATTATCTTATGCATCTTTCTTGGATAACTGTCTTATCCAATGCATCTTAGTAGGACAACTGTTTCATCTTATGCATATTTCTTGGATAACTGTCTTATCCAATGCATCTTAGTAGGACAACTGTATTATCTTATGCATCTCTCTAGGACAACTGTCTTATCCAATCATCTCTCTAGAACAACTGAATTATCCAATGCATCTCTCTAGGACAACTGTATTATCAAATGGATCTCTCTAGAACAACTGAATTATCCAATGCATCTCTCTAGGACAACTGTCTTATTCAATCATCTCTTTAGAACTAAATTATCCAATGCATCTCTCTAGGACAACTGTCTTATCAAATGCATCTCCCTAGGACAACTATATTATCCAATGCATCTCTGTAGGACAACTGTATTATCCAATCCATCTCTCTAGGACAACTGTATTATCCAATGCATCTCTTTAGGACAACTGTATTATCCAATGCATCTCTTTAGGACAACTGTATTATCCAATCCATCTCTCTATAGGACAACTGTGTTATCCAATGCATCTCTGTAGGACAACTGTATTATCCAATGCATCTTTTTAGGGCAAATGTCTTATCCTATGCATGTTAGTAGGACAACTGTATTATTTTATGTATCTTTCTTGGATAACTGTATTATCTTATGCATCTCTATAGGGCAACTGTCTTATCCAATGTATCTATCAAGGACAACTGTATCGTCCAATTCATCACTGTAGGCCAATTGTATTATCCAATGCATCTCTCTGGGACAACTGTATTGTCCAATTCATCTCTGTAGGCCAATTGTATTATCCAATGCATCTCTCTAGGACAACTGTCTTATCCAATGCATCTCTCTAGGACAACTGTATTATCCAATGCATCTCTGTAGGACAACTGCATTGTCCAATTCATCTCTGTAGGCCAATTGTATTAATCAATGCATCTCTCTAGGACAACTGTATTATCCAATGCATCTCTGTATGACAACTGTATTGTCCAATTCATCTCTGTAGGCCAATTGTATTATCCAATGCATCTCTCTAGGACAATTGTATTTTCCTATGCGTCTCTCCCGGACAACTGTCTTATCCAATGCATATATGTAGGACAACTGTCTTATCCAATGCATCTTAGTAGGACAACTGTATTATCTTATGCATCTTTCTTGGATAACTGTCTTACCCAATGCATCTTAGTAGGACAACTGTATTATCTTATGCATCTTTCTTGGATAACTGTCTTACCCAATGCATCTTAGTAGGACAACTGTATTATCTTATGCATCTTTCTTGGATAACTGTCTTATCCAATGCATCTTAGTAGGACAACTGTTTCATCTTATGCATATTTCTTGGATAACTGTCTTATCCAATGCATCTTAGTAGGACAACTGTATTATCTTATGCATCTCTCTAGGACAACTGTCTTATCCAATCATCTCTCTAGAACAACTGAATTATCCAATGCATCTCTCTAGGACAACTGTATTATCAAATGGATCTCTCTAGAACAACTGAATTATCCAATGCATCTCTGTAGGACAACTGTCTTATTCAATCATCTCTTTAGAACTAAATTATCCAATGCATCTCTCTAGGACAACTGTCTTATCAAATGCATCTCCCTAGGACAACTATATTATCCAATGCATCTCTGTAGGACAACTGTATTATCCAATCCATCTCTCTAGGACAACTGTATTATCCAATGCATCTCTTTAGGACAACTGTATTATCCAATGCATCTCTTTAGGACAACTGTATTATCCAATCCATCTCTCTATAGGACAACTGTGTTATCCAATGCATCTCTGTAGGACAACTGTATTATCCAATGCATCTTTTTAGGGCAAATGTCTTATCCTATGCATGTTAGTAGGACAACTGTATTATCTTATGTATCTTTCTTGGATAACTGTATTATCTTATGCATCTCTATAGGGCAACTGTCTTATCCAATGTATCTATCAAGGACAACTGTATCGTCCAATTCATCACTGTAGGCCAATTGTATTATCCAATGCATCTCTCTGGGACAACTGTATTGTCCAATTCATCTCTGTAGGCCAATTGTATTATCCAATGCATCTCTCTAGGACAACTGTCTTATCCAATGCATCTCTCTAGGACAACTGTATTATCCAATGCATCTCTGTAGGACAACTGCATTGTCCAATTCATCTCTGTAGGCCAATTGTATTAATCAATGCATCTCTCTAGGACAACTGTATTATCCAATGCATCTCTGTATGACAACTGTATTGTCCAATTCATCTCTGTAGGCCAATTGTATTATCCAATGCATCTCTCTAGGACAATTGTATTTTCCTATGCGTCTCTCCCGGACAACTGTCTTATCCAATGCATATATGTAGGACAACTGTCTTATCCAATGCATCTTAGTAGGACAACTGTATTATCTTATGCATCTTTCTTGGATAACTGTCTTACCCAATGCATCTTAGTAGGACAACTGTATTATCTTATGCATCTTTCTTGGATAACTGTCTTACCCAATGCATCTTAGTAGGACAACTGTATTATCTTATGCATCTTTCTTGGATAACTGTCTTATCCAATGCATCTTAGTAGGACAACTGTTTCATCTTATGCATATTTCTTGGATAACTGTCTTATCCAATGCATCTTAGTAGGACAACTGTATTATCTTATGCATCTCTCTAGGACAACTGTATTATCCAATCATCTATCTAGAACAACTGAATTATCCAATGCATCTCTCTAGGACAACTGTATTATCAAATGGATCTCTCTAGAACAACTGAATTATCCAATGCATCTCTCTAGGACAACTGTCTTATTCAATCATCTCTTTAGAACTAAATTATCCAATGCATCTCTCTAGGACAACTGTCTTATCAAATGCATCTCCCTAGGACAACTATATTGTCCAATGCATCTCTGTAGGACAACTGTATTATCCAATCCATCTCTCTAGGACAACTGTATTATCCAATCCATCTCTCTATAGGACAACTGTGTTATCCAATGCATCTCTGTAGGACAACTGTATTATCCAATGCATCTTTTTAGGGCAAATGTCTTATCCTATGCATGTTAGTAGGACAACTGTATTATCTTATGTATCTTTCTTGGATAACTGTATTATCTTATGCATCTCTATAGGGCAACTGTCTTATCCAATGTATCTATCAAGGACAACTGTATCGTCCAATTCATCACTGTAGGCCAATTGTATTATCCAATGCATCTCTCTGGGACAACTGTATTGTCCAATTCATCTCTGTAGGCCAATTGTATTATCCAATGCATCTCTCTAGGACAACTGTCTTATCCAATGCATCTCTCTAGGACAACTGTATTATCCAATGCATCTCTGTAGGACAACTGCATTGTCCAATTCATCTCTGTAGGCCAATTGTATTAATCAATGCATCTCTCTAGGACAACTGTATTATCCAATGCATCTCTGTATGACAACTGTATTGTCCAATTCATCTCTGTAGGCCAATTGTATTATCCAATGCATCTCTCTAGGACAATTGTATTTTCCTATGCGTCTCTCCCGGACAACTGTCTTATCCAATGCATATATGTAGGACAACTGTCTTATCCAATGCATCTTAGTAGGACAACTGTATTATCTTATGCATCTTTCTTGGATAACTGTCTTACCCAATGCATCTTAGTAGGACAACTGTATTATCTTATGCATCTTTCTTGGATAACTGTCTTACCCAATGCATCTTAGTAGGACAACTGTATTATCTTATGCATCTTTCTTGGATAACTGTCTTATCCAATGCATCTTAGTAGGACAACTGTTTCATCTTATGCATATTTCTTGGATAACTGTCTTATCCAATGCATCTTAGTAGGACAACTGTATTATCTTATGCATCTCTCTAGGACAACTGTATTATCCAATCATCTATCTAGAACAACTGAATTATCCAATGCATCTCTCTAGGACAACTGTATTATCAAATGGATCTCTCTAGAACAACTGAATTATCCAATGCATCTCTCTAGGACAACTGTCTTATTCAATCATCTCTTTAGAACTAAATTATCCAATGCATCTCTCTAGGACAACTGTCTTATCAAATGCATCTCCCTAGGACAACTATATTGTCCAATGCATCTCTGTAGGACAACTGTATTATCCAATCCATCTCTCTAGGACAACTGTATTATCCAATGCATCTCTTTAGGACAACTGTATTATCCAATGCATCTCTTTAGGACAACTGTATTATCCAATCCATCTCTCTATAGGACAACTGTGTTATCCAATGCATCTCTGTAGGACAACTGTATTATCCAATGCATCTTTTAAGGGCAAATGTCTTATCCTATGCATGTTAGTAGGACAACTGTATTATTTTATGCATCTTTTTTGGATAACTGTATTATCCTATGCATCTCTATAGGGCAACTGTCTTATCCAATGTTTCTATCAAGGACAACTGTATTGTCCAATTCATCACTGTAGGCCAATTGTATTATCCAATGCATCTCTCTGGGACAACTGTATTGTCCAATTCATCTCTGTAGGCCGATTGTATTATCCAATGCATCTCTCTAGGACAACTGTCTTATCCAATGCATCTCTCTAGGACAACTGTATTATCCAATGCATCTCTGTAGGACAACTGCATTGTCCAATTCATCTCTGTAGGCCAATTGTATTAATCAATGCATCTCTCTAGGACAACTGTATTATCCAATGCATCTCTGTATGACAACTGTATTGTCCAATTCATCTCTGTAGGCCAATTGTATTATCCAATGCATCTCTCTAGGACAATTGTATTTTCCTATGCGTCTCTCCCGGACAACTGTCTTATCCAATGCATATATGTAGGACAACTGTCTTATCCAATGCATCTTAGTAGGACAACTGTATTATCTTATGTATCTTTCTTGGATAACTGTCTTACCCAATGCATCTTAGTAGGACAACTGTTTTATCTTATGCATCTTTCTTGGATAACTGTCTTACCCAATGCATCTTAGTAGGACAACTGTATTATCTTATGCATCTTTCTTGGATAACTGTCTTATCCAATGCATCTTAGTAGGACAACTGTTTCATCTTATGCATATTTCTTGGATAACTGTCTTATCCAATGCATCTTAGTAGGACAACTGTATTATCTTATGCATCTCTCTAGGACAACTGTCTTATCCAATGCATCTTAGTAGGACAACTGTATTATCTTATGCATCTTTCTTGGATAACTGTCTTATCCAATGCATCTTAGTAGGACAACTGTATTATCTTATGCATCTTTCTTGGATAACTGTCTTATCCAATGCATCTTAGTAGGACAACTGTATTATCTTATGCATCTTTCTTGGATAACTGTCTTATCCAATGCATCTTAGTAGGACAACTGTATTATCTTATGCATCTTTCTTGGATAACTGTCTTATCCAATGCATCTTAGTAGGACAACTGTATTATCTTATGCATCTTTCTTGGATAACTGTCTTATCCAATGCATCTTAGTAGGACAACTGTATTATCTTATGCATCTTTCTTGGATAACTGTCTTATCCAATGCATCTTAGTAGGACAACTGTATTATCTTATGCATCTTTCTTGGATAACTGTCTTATTCAATGCATCTTAGTAGGACAACTGTATTGTCTTATGCATCTTAGTAGGACAACTGTCTTATCCAATGCTGCCCTCAGGCTCATTCTAGGCGCCTAAGTCATTTAAATGCTTCCAAAGAGATTCAGTTCTACATCCCTGTACTTTAATCTATTGATATATCATCTTATTCTCTTGATATATCATCTTATTCTCTTGATATATCATCTTATTCTCTTGATATATCATCATATTATTTTGATATATCATTTTTACATTTACATTTTCACATGGAAAATTTACATTTTTTATATGGAAAATACTTGAAATTTTGCATGTGGCTATATATCATTGATATACCTATAATTGGTGAAAATTTCAAGTCAACAGCACCATTAGATCACAAAATCTGAAAATACAGCAGCGTGTGCGGTACACGGAAAACTGCCAGTCGGAAAACTGCCAGGCAAAAAACTGCCGAAGCGGAAAACTGCCAGGTGGAAAACTGCCAGTCACTTATTGACAATTCAATCAGTTTAGTCAATAATGACATTAAATTTATAAAGAAGCCGTTCGCCTTTCGTTAAGGAGTTAAAGGGATATTCATTTATACAAAATAAAAATAATAGTTGAATGTAAACCAATTGATTAAAAAAATATGTAAAATATATAATTAGATAAATATTACAAAAATTAATCAATTACAATATAGAAATTGAAAATATAACCTTTCTTAGAAAATACTGAGAGAAGAAACAAAGGAATAATTGTATTAGGGACAGAGTACAATTTCATTGTTTACACAACGCGTCTTTACATTATCAGTTCATAACAAGTTTAGTGTCTAATTATTTCTTTTTGCATTTATAATTTGAGAATTGAACGAGTCATCAACCCTGCAAACAATTCCGTATTGCATACACATATTTAACATGTGGTTTAATATGATTGGCAATGCAGTATGAATATGTGCTATCCACATTGAACCAGTCTAATCATCATAAAAACACATAATTAATGTGGTTATGCCATTTAAAAATCATATCATAAAAAAACATATCATATAGAGATTGTATACACCACATCATATCCACATGTAAATTACCATACTTAATTATTACAGGCGTTTACCAAGTGTTATTTACCACATTCATAGCAACATGTTAAATACCATACTTATAACATATGGCAACCACATATAATTTACCATATTACCACGTAAAACAACATGTAATAAATATGGTATCCATTTCCAAAAATATGCACGGTATACATATGATTTAAATGTGTAAGTGCCACATGGTATACACATAGAATTGTTTGTAGGGAAGCTTAATATTCACTTGTACTCACAATAAAACAACTTTGATTGATGTTCATGGAATATTTAGAATTTGCAACCCAACATCAATGATTATTAAACCGTAATTACTTACCTAATTCTCTAACAATTTCACTCGATCGAATTGATTGCATATTATTTAATAATACTTTTTACATATAAATGAAAATTGTTTAAATGAATGGGTTGTGTTAATGACATGGAGAATAAATATGTAAATGTAATAACTATTTAACATACATATAAGTTGATTTAACATTCACTTAATTTATTGTATAATATAAAATTATATTATTGTGAGAATATCTAATTATCTAGTATTCACAAATCAGTACACAGAGTTTAACGTTTGCTTATGAACCAAAGGCTATATTGCTGACGTCAATAGGAAATTAAAAACAAGAAACCACAAACGTAACTGAATATGTTTCTAAAATTTACGTGACTTTGAAAATAAGTTAAAAATAGTAATTATAAAATCCTTATGTGTACTGAAGTTTGGTTTACTGAGTGTTTAATAAAGTAGCTTTATTGAAATATTATTTTTCTTTGAATATTATTTAAATATTCCAATATCCATGTAGTTATTACTTTAAAAATGAATGTCCCCTTAACCCCTTAAAGAAGGACTAACGCCCTTTTTTATATAAATTAAAATGTGTTTATAACTAAAGAATATTTCAGAAAGTCAAAAAATATACATGTATTGCCAATAAATGACTGGCAGTTTTCCGCCTGGCAGTTTTCCGTTTGGCAGTTTTCCGCTTCGGCAGTTTTCCGCCTGGCAGTTTTCTGGACACCGCGTGTGCATTTGTCAGAAAATGCGCCATTTTGAAAATGGCGCATATCTCATTTTCCCCATTTGCTATGGATGGGAATTTTTTTTCTGGTCATCTACATACCAAACGGAGCAGGTGTGCCAAATTTAAGCTCTATACCATTTTTGCTCATTACTCAGTAGGTAAGTATACGTCTAGCTAACAAACGGTGGGCTCATTTTTAGGTATTATATTTATGAAGAAACCAAAATCAAAACGCTGGGTCGACACGGTTATCTGTGGTAGCCGAGTAGTCGACCTAGTGCATGGAGCTTACTTTCACTATCCCCTCTTCTACGAGGCCTTCTTCTTTCCTTTTAGTCTCTTGAAACGCCTTTCTAGCGACTAGAGACGTAAAACAATATATATAATAATAATAAACATGCTGAATTACAGGTTTCAACATGTCCGGACATGCAT